>QFDT01000415.1:0-23426 GCA_003315915.1 Macrolepiota dolichaula | reverse complement strand
CCGGGGTTTCCTGGATTTCCTCCTGGGTTTGGAATAGGTCCGGGATTTGGTAGGGGGTAAGATCCTCCGAATACGTTACTGGCAAGGGTTTGGATTGCTCCTGAAATGTATGGTGGTGGCATGTTAGATGTGGTGACGTTTTGGACGGGTTGTGTGGTAGTGAAGGTTGACATTGGGTTGTTGTTCCAGTTGAGGATTCCTTGTTGGAATGAGTACTGTAGTGGGCTTTCCTGTTGTTGTTGAGGGTCTTGTTGTTGTTGTTGTTGTTGTGTGGTGTCTTCGTATTCGTATTCTTCTTGTTGTTGTCCCTGTTCTTGGTTATTTGGATCTTCCCCGTCTGATTCAAAGGTGTAGCCTTGTTGAGTTCTTGGATCAGCTGGTTCTTGTGGTTCTGCAGCCGTTGATAGCTGTCTTGAAATCAGCGAGCGATGTCTTGAGACGTGCTGAGTTGGCGATGGGGATGCTGATCGTTGTCGATTGGATTGGTGGGTATCAAGGGTCGAGACTTCCTGTCTTCCTCCTCTTCTAGACATACACTGTTTTTAGGGTTTTCTATGGAAGGGTTACTTCCGGGGTTTCGTTTGATGAGTTCTTGGTAGAGATTATCCCGAATCTGGGATGTGATACGGAGTGGTTTCGAGGTTGATGAAGAATCGGAGTCCGTCTCCCACTCGTCTGAAGTGGTCAGGTCTCCTGAGAAATATGATGATGCTTTCTCACTAGAAAGCGTGTAAGTCGAATCTCGTCGTCTTGACAGATTGACTATATGAGAAGAGATCCTTGGTACAGCGCGAAGCAGTGAGAGCCAAGGGGTTCCAGCGGCACAGCGCGAAGCAATGAGAACTGCTGGGATTCAAAGGGCACAGCGCGAAGCAATGAGAACCTGATGAAGAGAGAGTCGGGGAAAGGAGAGGTTTTCAACGTGGAATTGGCACATGAAGGAATTCGAATCTTGTTGTTAGGATTTCACCAGAGCTCTTGTCCAGCAGTGCACGTTAATCCCGTACTGGACATTATGAGGCTAGCTAGATCTCCCAACGGATCCAACACTTCTGGTCCTCTTCACTAGGACCCTGCTGCGGTTGGATAGGACAGCAGATAAGGAATGGCAAGAACAACAAGTCTACCAGACTTGAAGTCACAGCCGAGACGATGTCAAGTACCTTAGACAACATCGAGAGAGAGAGGGAGAACACCAGGTAGTTCTTGCCTTGTTAGGGCTCGAAGAACTCAACACTAGGAGCGAGAGGAGAACGCTGTCTAGTAGCAACAACGCTAAGATTCGAATTGGGGAACTACCTACTTACAAGCTTGCTATTTATCGTGTATTGTACAAGCTACTGAGAGGTGGTAGTTCACCAGAAGACGAGGGGAAATGGAAGTCCGTATCTAAACATAGGGTGGAGAACAACGGAGGTCCGTAGTTAAACATAGTACAAAACGGAAGAAGAGAAGGGAAAGGAAAAGCGGGAGTCCATGCTCCAAAGAATCCAAGGTCTCTAAGTTTAGCTATTCTCCTACATCGGTGTTGTTTGTCCATTTACTCCAAGTTAAGTTCTTCTTCTTCATGAAACTCCCAGTCTTCCCATTGTGCATCGACTACCATCATGTCTGTGAGGACGTCGAAGGAATCAAAAATAGTGTTCATAACAGAATTGCTACTAACGCCACACTGGACACTGACCTATATGGGACAAGAAACACTACCACCGCCGCCACCAGTGCTAATTGGAGAAGAAGAAGAATACGAGGTAGAAGAAATCCGAGGAGAACGCAAAAGGGGTAGAGGAACGCAATACCTAGTACACTGGAAGGGATATGGAAACAAACACGATTCATGGATACCTGCATCCTCATTAGGAAATGCACAGGAAACACTGGAGTCATACAAGAAATCCCTTGCGGAGCAAGGAAAACCTATAAAAAGGGGGCAGAATTTGCCAAAGCCCATCATCAACCGCACTCTTCAAACCATGACCTCTACTGAGAACCGCCAATCCGTTGCCTCCCTTCTCAACGCTGAAGAACCCCAAGCCCATAACTCCATCACTCGAGATGTTTACCATGGACAAAGTCACATCGTCCATCACCCAGATGATCACAGAACACAGGAAGGGAGTGTCCATTGACAAGATGCTAGGATGCATCAACGACATCTCCAACATACAGAAGGCAGTAACGGCAGCAAAGTCAGCAATGAAAGACGCACAACTGGTCTTAACCGCAATCACACCACAAATCCAAGCGGCAACCAGAGGACAGAGGAGACACAACCAGGCCATTGACCATGTGGAAGACATACAGGTCGACCTAGAAGACTTCATCGACACTGACATTGGAGGGAAACTATTGTCCCTATGCTCCACACTATCCAAAGTACTTGTCCTCGTACACTACAATGGAAACAACAAAGAAGAAGGAGCCGTCAAGCTAGCACAGCTCTTCATGGGCACAGACCCGTATCCACTAGAAAGCAGGAAAGCTAGGAGGACAGGCAAGACTGACAGAGAAGAAAGAGAGGTGAAAGAAGGCGAAGAAGAAATCAGGCGCATCCCAGCCATTGCCCTAGAAGTCGAGAACATGCTCTCCTTCCTAACAGCACCGGAATGAGTAGGCCTGAAGGAAGTTAGGGAATGGGAGTTCCCCAGTACATTTACTATGCTCCTCGACAATGGAGAACTCGACAAACAATACGTCGACCACATCCTTGCAACCCTACTCATCGACAAGCCCAACACCTGGGGCACCATGAAAGGCATCAAGATCGCCATGTTCGCAGGAGGACCGGATCACGCCAAGTTATTCATCGCACACAGCACGGTCGACGACAAGTTCTATGCAGGACCCACCAAGAAAGACCTCGCACAATTCATTGTAGGATAACTGTGTGGTCACAGAGCATAAAAAGGGGGTAATGTTATATTCCCTTGGGGCTATCGTGTACTATAATATCCATCCATTCCTATCAGCGCCCCGCTTGTCATAGACCTGTTACCCTTCCGCTACTTCTTTACCTGCGATTGCTCCGTTGTTTACTCAGCTACTATGTCATACTTACTCAGCCGCCGTTATAGACTCTCCAGTAGGAATACCCCAGTAGTATATATACACCTAGGTACTCTGCTGTATTCCTTACGCTTTACCAACTTGTTGATTCCCCTTCTCTTCTCTCTCATTGCCCTCAAGTCTTCATCACTTGTTGCAACCTGAGTTGATCACTTAGGAAGGTCGTAACACACAGTGAGCTTCCATTCCCGGAACGCCATCTTGTTCCGACGTCCCTTCCAATTCCGTTAGCAGTGTCTCTTCCTAATTAGCAATGGACGAAATAGTAAAGACAGAGGTATCTCGAATTGTATAAATAACAGACTATTCTGTAGTTGAAGCTTCAGCTTCAACCTCTTGTTTACCGCCCTTGTTTACTTCCCTCCTTTCTACACTTGTCCTATCTCTCGCTTTCTCGAATACAACTCTATCGTTGCATTCTCCCGAGTGAACTTAGCGTTCTCCTGTCTGTCAACAGCAGGAGATATTAGTCTTTGTTCAGTACTCCAGGACAACCAAGTGTTGTCAGCCAAAGGTGATCATTGAAGTGATCCTTCAGTGTTGACTAGCCTAGCGGCCATCCTTGTGGTGCTGTTATGAACACTATTTTTAATTCCTTCGACGTCCTCACAGACATGATGGTAGTCGACACACAATGGGAAGACTGGGAGTTTCATGAAGAAGAAGAACTTAACTTGGAGTAAACGGACAAACAACACCGACGTAGGAGAATAGCTAAACTTAGAGACCTTGGACTCTTTGGAGCACGGACTCCCGCTTTTCTTTTCTCTTCTCTTCTTCCGATCTTGTACTATGTTTAACTACAGACCTCCGTTGTTCCCCATCCTATGTTTAGATACGGACTTCCATCCCCTGCCTTCTGGCGAACTACCACCTCTCAATAGCTTGTACATACACGATAAATAGCAAGCTTGTAAGTAGGTAGTTCCCCAATTCGAATCTTAGCGTTGTTGCTACTAGACAGCGTTCTCCTCTCGCTCCTAGTGTTGAGTTCTTCGAGCCCTAACAAGGCAAGAACTACCTGGTGTTCTCCCTCTCTCTCTCGATGTTGTCTAAGGTACTTGACATCGTCTCGGCTGTGACTTCAAGTCTGGTAGACTTGTTGTTCTTGCCATTCCTTATCTGCTGTCCTATCCAACCGCAGCAGGGTCCTAGTGAAGAGGACCAGAAGTGTTGGATCCGTTGGGAGATCTAGCTAGCCTCGTAATGTCCAGTACGGGATTAACGTGCACTGCTGGACAAGAGCTCTGGCAAAATCCTAACAGGTGCCCTCTAGGTGAACCATAACAACCTGTCCAGAGCAATCCACTGGACAATCCTATGCTATATGTAGAACCCTTCCACTCTATGATCCTTAGATACTTCTATGAATACACTCTTTAGAATAGGTATATAAACCCTATGTATTCCACCTTTATTCAGTAGTTCAATACATCTCTTCTACCTCTCTATTGCTATACACTCTACACTCTAAACTCTATCTTACCTATACATCTAGTGAGTGTTAGATCACCTCACCACTGTGCATAGCACCACTATGGGTGCTTCCCCATAGTCCTATTGTTATGGACCCAGGAACTCATGTCTTAGTTCCTGAGGGACAGAATCTCCTCAGAGTTATCTCTGGGCACACCTCCGACTACAGGCTAATGCCACTTCCCCCCATCTATGATAACGACAAGCTAAATGCAGTGCTACAACGAGCTATGCATGCAGCTCCCTACTGCCACATAATCGGAGACGGTGAAGTCCTCAGCACGTATCCAATGTGCTGGATGGCAGCCATTGAGAATGGATGGCGCCCCTATCCAGTCACGGATAATTGCACAACCTGGCGACATCCCTACATGTTCTATGACAAGCAGAAACTTCCACAAGTTCTTGCCGCACTCATCAAGTCAGGAGAATATGGGCACCACTACCCATCACAGCCTTGGCTGTTCAATGACTTGTCTGATGGTTCTTTTGACTCCTCAGAAGATGTTCCACTTCGTGCCATCGCCTCCTATTATCAGGAGATGTCCTTGGAGATCGTCCCCTACAATCTCTTGTCCTCATTCTTGTCTTCCTTGGTCTCCTCATCTTCCTCTGCTGCGCCTACAACTCAGGAGTCCTCCACGGGCTTCCCTACCTTGTCTGAACATTCTACTATCTCAGGTAACAATGACTTAGAGTAGATAGAACATTATAGTAGATCATGGACTATGATCTAGATACAGACTGACTCATTGGACGCTCTGTAGTGTACTAGTAGCTTCTCTTCCTCAATCGGTGACTTGGACAGACATTTATGACTTGTAGATACACTAGTACACAATGGCTTTTGGACTTGCATAAATAGGCGTAGATTACAGGATCAAAAACCTCAAGTTTTTGATTCTCTTCTGTTGTAACTTAACTGTTACCCATCTAATTCAAGATTGGTCGACTTTAACTTCTAATCCTCTGAAGTTAAGGACTCATAACCACGACACTTCAACGTTATCAGTTGCTTACTATACATTGGTATTGTAACTTTGCCAATTCACCTATTAGCAGGCTGGTTAAGGATTTCAATCCTTAATTAGCTAGGTGCCTCCTAACTTAGGTCTAGGAGCCCGCTGAACCATAACACCTATTGATTAGGACCCTGTTGTTGCTAGGACATATTCACAACAGCCAGCAGTTGTAAGTCACAGTCATCCAGTCTATCTTTAGCTTGCTAATGCTGTCATGGTGTGCTAGGGCATTATGGCAGCCCTCTTGTGCTAGGTAGGGGGTGGCAGTGGGAGGGTGGCCCAATATGACATGCAGGATTTTAGAGTACAGATATGTATAATATAGTAGATTATAATTTAATATACCTTCTGAATGCCTGAAATTGACTGGATTAGTCCAGCTGAAAGCAGCTAGCAGACCCATAAAAATCCAGATTATCTGGATAATTCATGGCTGGACTGTGAATTAAATACAGCTGATTAATCCAAAATTGGCTGGATTATGGATTAATCCCAGCCAATTTGACAACTATAGTTGTCTCGGATTAATCCTGCTAACTGAAGTCCCTGGATTTGATCTTCCAAATGTCCTGGAGGGTAGTGTAACAGTGATGTTAGGTTAAGTGGTGAAGGACAAGGTGAGTACAACAGCATTTGTCCATCATTGGTTTTGACCCAAGAGAGGCAGAGAGTAGAGAGACAAGACCAAAACAAAGATGAAAACAAAGATGATGAGTATTTCCAATGATGAGAGAGAGAAAGAGAGAAAAAGGAGATCTGATTAACTGAGGACTGTACAGGTGTGTGTTTCTAGGTTTTTTATACTACAAGTGAGGGTTCATTTTGGAACTACAGACTACAGGAAACAGAGAGATAGAGAGACAAAGACGTGAATTTCAATATACAATTCAATTTGAGGCCATGAGGCAGGACATAGAAAGGGGAAAGAAGGGAAACTCAGAGAACAAGACTGAATTATTATAAGTACAGTAATTAATTTCTGAGTCAATATTTCTGAATATATTTATAAGAAATACAGGAGTACGAATAAAAAGAAATGAACAGTCATATTGACTGTCCAATACAAGTGTTGTGTCACAGGGACCCCTGCTCATCTGATTAACAAGATCATGGCTATAGCTATGAATCTGGATTCAAGATTCTTGTATATGAATTAGAAATATACAGTTTAATAGATATGAATAAGAGATTGTATTGTAACTTGATTAATCCAGGTGTGTGAGAAGCAAAATTGTGCACCCGCGGGAATTGAACCCACAAGACAAGGGGCCTGTATGGGCAAAAGTATGCAATGGTCCAACTATGTCAACAACTGCTTTGAATTTCTAGTAATGTCTTCAGATATATAGTAAATATGGTAAACTAAGACTACAAAAAAAGTATTCATGTTTATTAATTATCCTGGATTAAATAATCCAGCTCTGCCTGCCCTCAGATCAACCAGATTATCCCAGATTAAACTGGATTATTCCAATGAAAGATATTTTATTTGTTCTCATTCCCACAAATAGATACTGATAAATGTATATAAGATTTAACAGGGTTTATATGTTATGGACTCAATGACAAATCCCTTACATTGGCTATACAAGTGGCACCTTGAATTGCTTGATATTTCAGACTACAAAAAAGGACCAGGCTGATCTACCTCTCCACATGGAACACCCCTGCCCTGTCACAGATTTGGCAGAATACATTGTTTACGTTATATCTCGCCAAATACTGGGCTGATAATGTGCTAGTTAGGTAGTATAAGTGAAATTACTATATAAATCACTAATGTCACACTGGATCACTAAGATCACCAATACTAACTACTAGTGTGCTTGCAAACAAGTAGCAAAGGGGAGATAATCAGATAAAGAGAGAGGGGTTAAAAGTACTGGTAGCTAGCGAGATAGTCTCACTAATGGGTTTTGGCTAGCTAGCAAGTAAGCACTCGCTAACAGGGTGGTCACTAGATGACGACAGACAAAGGTTGTTTATTGGAAGATAGTATTGAACCCTAAATGATGGCTACGTCACTATAGATACCAAGATAAAGAAGTTGCAAGGATAATTAACAGGCCAGTAGCTAGCTGCACTGTGGTTATACCTGTTGGAAAACGGCAAATACACGCCGAGTAGTCACTGACGTGGATAATGAATCCACAATGGATAGTGGCCGTACATTGACCACCCGACACAACATGGCGGGTTGACCATGAGTTCGGACACACGAAAACACGTCCATCAACGTGCATGGACATATAGATTTCCTTTTCTTGTTTTTTTTCTTTCATTGCATAGACACATCTTCACATATATATAGAACCACTTCATGTAGGCTTCCCTCAGTTCTCGTACACTATTCGAGTGACTGAGGTAAGCCCCTTCTATGTTCCCTTCCACTACCTAATACTTATTGTATACTGTAGCTACTGTCTATCTTACAGGTATACTCAATAAAGTTCTTGTACGCTATTCGAGTGACTGGGCTACTGTCTATCTTACAATACCCTCCCAATCTAGTGAACATACCGACTTGTACCCTCTTGATACAAGCTGTGATAAGAGCTCTAGTGACCATTCATTGATCAACTTGCTAGATCCAATCTATAGGAATTCTCACTAACTCAATTCACTTTCTTAGTCTGAGGTCTCTATTGACTGAAGCTAATCCTTAATTCACACTAGACTGGTCACTTAATAAATCACTTATATATATGATCTATCACTAGACAAGCTGGCAAGATTGCTTGCCTGACATGCTTGCTAGCGAGGGGTATTTATACATTGTGAGGTTAACTAAATTACAAATAAAGAAATAGTAAAATATTGGATTTCTGGACTGTCGGACGGTTGCTAACTACCCTATGACCTGGGTTGAGGGTTCGCTAGACCAATCGGAAGCCTATCTAGTTATCTCTGATGGGTGTCCGCGTGGATGGTGCTCTCATGAGCTATGGTACCTAGCTACTTCTGTCAGTAGCTAGGGTCAGTAGCATATGACGTCAGGCCACTATGCGTACCTAGGTATTATCTTTATTCCAATGGGCACCCGATAGTTACAGGGTGGTCAATAGCTAACTGACAGATCTCTATTGGTGCATAGAACAGCTTGGTAGTGCCTTGTGAGCTCTCAGGCTCACAAGATATCTCCTCACTAGCTGGTTCTCCCAACGTGTGCCTTGATTCAATTCCAGGAGGTTAACTAGCGCAGCTGTGCACTGACTAATCACTAGGCTTGAGCCGTAGTTAGAGTATTATGTCACAAACCAGTCTCACTGAGTTGGTTATTCTAAATGGACTGACATCGCTAGCTGTTTTAGGTGAATAGGGTCGTGTTGCTAGACCTCAGGGCCCATTCGCCTTAGTGATCTGTTGATCTACTGATCCGGGGCACTATAGATAGTCATAGCAAGGCACTTGAACATGCTAGCGAGGCTCCACTTCTGTCTTATCCTTACCTCTTATCTGATCTCTTGATCTCTTCACTCTTACTTGCTGCTTATCTAAGACTACTGTCCCCTTGTCTCCATACCCAGCTTAGGTAAGCATAAGGATTTGTGATAGAATGCATGGATTGAAGTATTGGTGAACAACAGCTAAGCAATAAGGGAATGTGTTTGACGACGTGTGTGGCACAAAATCATAGACTAGCCATAGTATAGTGACATAAATTGGATATTTTGTACAGACGCAGTGTGAAGGGATAACTAATTCTTTACTCTGGAAAGTTGCGAGAGTCTACTACTTTCGGCTTTCAGCATAGTCAGAACTTGCTCAGTGGTTGTCCTTGGCACCTTGTTAGGATTTTTGGGATGGCGTGAAGGTGGTTTCGGGGCACCTCCAACGGCCGCATCTCGACCTACACGGCCACCTTGGCACCCTTCAAAATACAGGAGGGAGGTACCAAGCTCAGTGGAGAATTGCGCTATCCCCTTCGAGATCAAATCCACCTGTTCCAAGACTGCCAAGGCTTCAGCCTCACTCACAAGGCGTTGGGACCCCTGAAATTCCGGAATCCCAATCTGATATTCTCGTTCCCGCTTCTCCTGCGCTTTTTTGGCCTTCTTGCGGTGGAAACCCTCCCGTAGGCTTCGATTGATCTGTGCAAAAATAGATTGAATACTCCAAGCGAACGAATTGACATGGTGTGTCATGTCCAAAATTTCCGAGACAAAGTGGAACGTGTCTGTGAACCGGCCGTTGGAGTTGGACGAATCGGTGCTCCTCAAATGAGGTTTGGCTTGGGAACGACTTTTCTCATGTCATAGAATCCCAAGTAGGAAAGATCTCCCCTCATGACACTAGAAGGGGGTTGACGATATGATGCACGCAAATAGCCGCGCGTTTTCCCTTAAGAAGAACAAGTGTAACATGCCGCGGGATCGTCGCTCTTTTGAGCTAACATTTCCTACCATAGTAATTGGGTTACGGCGAACTCAAATAGCTCAGGAATGTAACAACACGACAGCATCATGTACGTGAAGCGTCATGTCAACAGAATGCAGGGGCTACAGCCTATGACGAGCCGGATAATATGGGAACAAACCGAGGCTATTTCAAGTGCATGCGGATACTTGATGAACCTGGGGTGGGATGGGGGGTCGATCAACAGAGCTGATGCATTGAAACTTCTCCAGACGACGCCCTAAGAACCCTGAGGAAATCGCTCAATGTATCAAGGTGTCGTCATCCTCAATTTCCGAGAAGTTGACCCATGGGGCGTGTCATCAGAATCAACAGGTATCTGATACACTCAGAGGGCAATCCTTTGCTCCGCCGTGACCCAAACGAGAGATGTGGCTCTGGCATAGTGCAAGGCTCCTTTTTTGTTCTTCTAGCCAGTTGGCATACTATCACCCCACTCTTTCAATGACCTTCTGTCCGTTGGAGAATTCGTTGCATAAATCGATTCAAATTGTACAGGTTATGTGTAGAATACTAAGCTCTATTCTAGGTCTGGATTGATCTCTCCATTGCATTGAAGGACCACCATTGAAGCTACGAAGGCCACCTGATTCTTGGCCTCGGACACTAACATAAAATCTGCTCTATAAGGATTCAGATTGAGGTCTAGGTTGGACCTCCCTTGTCCATCAGGCGAGCAATGCAAGAGACCGAAGGTAAGGTCTCTCGCAAACTTGCGGACCGTCGTATTGGTGTTTTCAAAATCGTCAAGCGCGATCATCATACGTTCAACCGCCCCCTTCTTCTTATCCACGTTAGTCGTTCGGAAATGGAACGTTTGTGCAGTCTTTCGGACAAAACTTTTTTCGTCCTTGTCAATCTGGACTTGGAGTATCAGTCGCAACTCTGAGATAACGCGAATAAGTCCTGCAGAGCAATTGTCTAAGTCGTCCAGTAAGTCTTTCATCTTGTATGGTTGATCCCTGATAGGCAGAATATCGTACTGATTCCCCTCCAGCCAATATCCAAAAGCGGCCTCAAGCGTGTTCATCTGGCAGGTCAGAAACTTCTGAATATCTAGACGTTTCGCAATGAACCCATCAATATTTGAACGGTAAACGGCTTCTCCGCGATGCAACACTTGCAGGGCAGTTTGAAGGGTCCCGAGTGCCGCTAGGAACTTGGATAATTCCTGTAAAAACCAATTATGATGAGGTCAACTAGAAGTCGGTGTGATCCAGCGTACATCAGAGCCTAATGCTTGTGAACCCGGGGCTTCACTCATGAGTCTTTCAATCTGGCAACGAGGTCAGTAGGGGTATGCTTACGTTTGTTTAAGGCTTACTAGCGGCAGGAAGGATTCAAATTTGGCTCGTGATGAGCGCCAAAATCCTTGGACATGGACTAGCTCCTCGTTGCTTTGTATGACCTTCAAGTTGAGCCCCGATGTACTCCTAGCGAGGAGCATTTTCTCCAGGGAAGTGATGGTATTCTTGGCCCGGAACCACCAATCCTTCAGCGGTTGTAGAAGGCCAATCATTTCGTTGATCTTTTCCCCAAAGGATGCAATGTCCTCCGACAGTTCCTCATATTTGCAAATTTTCTGACGAGTGTCTGTGTTACAAATCCACATCAGGATTCTACTTATTTTCATTTGACTTTTCAAAGAAAGAGTACCTTCGCATTTCATGGCCATTGACTTTGTTACCTTATGTGATATGATAGCAGCAGTCGGAGATGCCACAGAAAGAACGCTAAGTTCAACTAGGTTGGAAGGCGATGCTTGCTGTATAGTTTGGGCAAAGCTTTTGACAGCGATCGCCTTCATCTCACAGTGTTCTTCGTGTCTCCCAAGTTCTTTCTTTCTCCTGTCGCATATCTTCAAGGCCTCCTCCATTGGATCATGGGATAACTGAAGCAGGGATATAGAGGAGCGTCCACGATAGTGAATGGAGATCAACTCACCTTTGTAAGTTTGGTTTGTAGGATCCTTAGTTTCGCCATTGATGTTTCAGTTGCGTCAAAACCTTTTTTCAGGGCCTTTCTCATTTCATCTGCATAAGCAACTATCTGTTCGCGAGACTCAAGCCCCTTATATGAGTCAAGAATTCTGATGCCTTCACCGCTTGCTTCAAAACCTCTGTCGGCCGCACCTCTGATCCATCCTAAGGTCTCGACTAATTCTAGGTTCGTTGAATGGATCAGGGTAATATATTCTTTCACATCTTCTAACGGTGTCCCCCTAGAAGAAACTCGGGTTTGTATCAATAAGGCAACATAATAAGAGGATTATACAGACGTGACAGAGCATTCCATCCACGGCTTGAGAACCGCAAAGAGCTGGGTGATCCCATCTTCAATACCTCCCCTGTTTAAATCTGCAACCGCCTGTGTGAGTTCATCACAATCAGCTGGAACCCTACTGGTTGGTCCAATGGGAGGAATTGGAGACGATGCGGGATGGGAAAGTGACGACGACCCAGCGTCATCAAGATGTGCAGCGACAGAAACAGGTTGAAAGGTCATGGAGAAATCACAAACGACCGAAGGAGTGTTGAACATTCTCCTGGACCAAATGACTTTTATACGCTCTTACCTCTTTATTTGGGGCATATCTTTTGGGAGATTATGTTTTGTGAGGCTGGTAAAAATAATGAACAATGAAGGATGGAAGTAAGAACAAGACATAGAAGCCACATTTACTTCTTTCATTCCCATTTGGTCTGTCCAGTAGAAGATACGTCAACTGAATACGTCAACTAGATGCAGTACTCTCCTTGTTCCTATTCTTGCAAGACAATCCGAGATTCTGAAATGAACCAACATGCGCCGCGGACGCGGGGCAGTTCATGCCACATTTAGATTGCTTGACAACTTGATTTCTTAAATATCGTACATTGTTGAACAAACGAAACGTAAAAGAGGAAAACAAGATAAGTATGGCGATCTCCAAAAGATGATCGCATCTTGTCTGCCGTACAGATTGACTTTAACTTCCCACGTGATGGGCACGTTTGCCAATGAACATAACTTCTCACAATGGACCAGCGCCAGGCGATGGCCTCCCACAGCAACGAACCCATTGTGTCCACGACTTTTATTGTAAGTATCTCCCCCCTATCGTATTCATAAGGCTCTCACTGAGTTGAGTTTATGAGATACCACCAGATGAGGCACCCATGGTTGAAATCAAGGAGTTACTCCTGTACCTCCTGCACGTTGTGAATGACTTTCACCTCGCCCTTTCCAAGTTACAAGATTCCTTCCCTCTCTCCGAGGCTTTGTATGCGATCCTAGAGCTCAGAGCAACTATGAGCAAGCAATGCACAGGACTGGCTTCGATATTTGTCGACATCGATGACTATGCTATGCTCTACTCGGGCGTTGTACGTGACATGAATATCAAGAAAGAAAATGCGAAGGGCAACATTAGCCACATGAAGATTCGGCTCATTGGCTTCCAATCCTACTTTCACGGTATGATGGGCTCCGGTGCAGGAGGACAGGAGTTTCGGCAAGCCATTGAAAGAGTTGCTTCTGTGGTTGAGGGGCTGGAGTCGCGTGCGTTGCAGCAGGTTCCACCTCTTCAATTACTAACACATACGCATTGTAGAACCTTTGAAAGATGACGAGCCGCGTGCCTTCATCTTTAATACAGACATTCGCAAAATCGCAGAGAACGGTCCTAGTGTATTTCATCGGATAGCTAAAGCGTGCCAGGAGATCGCGGATTACTACCATGGATTTCTCAAACACCTTACCAACCTATGGGATTCCATCGAATCTCTACACCCTTCGACTGAAGAAACCGAGACCATTGCCAATCTTTGGACCGGACACCAGGCACGGGTTGTACCCCTCAAGAACGATATCATGAACTATGACACCGATCTGAGTGCATCAGAACCATACCGTTTACTATCAAAACCACCTTACCAGTCCACCTCTGTCGTTCCTCCGGAGCGCGGTCGCACAACGGCTCCTCATCACAAAACACCCTCCCTACTCTTAGCCAATACTCCGCACGAGCCCCCTTCAGCACCCCCTGACAATACAGGAAGGGTGGCGAATGCAAATGATCCCTCACCCTCACCTCCAGCGCTTCTGACGACGATCATACCACCACCGGCAGTAGACGCACAATCACTGACACCCCCAACCAAAGCAAAACCGACGAGGTTTGCTTTACTCCGGCGTTTATTTCCTTGTATTGATTCGAGGTACTTCTCCTGACTGCGCCAACCATTTTGATATCGCTGTGCGTTTGTGGTGGAATATATTACATCTCTACATACGCGAGTGTCCTTTGAACCAGGATGCGAGAGTAACCACAGCACGATAGGTGCGGGCCAAGTATTACGAAGGGAGGGGGTATTAGGTAGCTCATTCGCAGGCCAAAGCAACTTAATGTCCTTCACAGCTGAATCCATGATAGATCGGTAGGCCGACGTTTTGACGACACCATTAGCCAACTTCCATTTGACTACTGGGGTGTCTTCAACCTCCAGTTGGTATCATCTATCCAGGAGCCTGGCTTAATGCTCAGTTCACTAGTGACGTTGGGCTTGCGATTCGGAGCGTAGTATATCTTTTTGTGGTTCTGATCATGTAGCACGTTATGTTCTACTCGCTAATAAAATATGCATATCGCAATCACCGAGAGTCCTAAGCCAGCGCGGTTGCCATCTAAGACAAACACCCTCTATCTAATCAAAGGGTTTTATCCGAAGGCACGAGAATAGTCGCACCTGGAATGTGACTGAAAGAATGTGTGCTCTGTTTGAGTGAGTAAAGAGGAGGTATCCGTTGAAGAGACGTTGGCGGCGGTTCAACGATTCAGTGTATCGACTGCGTCCGTCAGTCGATGAGGAGCTCCAATGTCGACGGGTCCAGTCCAAGTGATCCTCGATGGCGATTGACTGGGAGGGAGAGACGAGAGAGGGAATTAGGAGAAAGGAAACGAGAGAGAGAGCGAGCGAGGGAGCGTTGTGAGATGATGAAAAGAGAGATTTAGAGCTTGTATTCGAGCTGATGAGAAGCGAGCGAAACGATGGGGTAAAATTCCCTCCCCCTCGAGTATCTACAGTAGAGTATTTATTTCTGCCTAATGTCTATAGAGACGTCGAGAGAGAGACAAGAAAAGAAATGAAGTCCAAAACAAAATACTTGATCGTATGATAGATGAATTGAGAGTAAATTTTACTGAGTTGGTACGTGAATTAGAAATGGAGAGGAGGGGGTTGTAACTAAAGGAGGGTGCTGAAACTTGTATGCTTGGGTCCAAAGGAAGGAATTCCTCTACGGAGGTGCGTACTGGTTATGAAACTAATATACTTTATGACAGGTTTATGTGTTGTGGGTCCAGTGGCATATAGGCATGGCGTGAAATGTCAGGAACTGACGTTTGACGTTTGAGGCACAGGGATGAAAGCGGGGTCTGACGGCGGGATTGTCGTATGGCGGATGAGGTGAGTGGAATCCTATCTGAGCTCAGAAGGAGTGAATCCGGCAGTTTTGTGAGTAGCCGGATCGTGATCTCCACATCACCCAGGAAGTTTTCGTACTGTCTTCCTGAGGGCTAAGGTCGATGTTGTGGGACTTGGTGTCGTATGTCGCGTCGTCGAGCTGTTCGGGTGTTGCATCGGTGAGCTTGGTGACTGGGATGGCTCGAAGGTCTCTTGGGTGATAGGGAACGATGCGATAGGCGGCGAATCGGATCTTGGAGATGGCGCCATTGAGTTCTGAAAGAATGTATGATCCTCCTGTTGTCCTCCTGAGTACTACCATGGGTCCGAAATAACGAGGCTTGGTCTTGTTGCCGATGTTGCCGTCGTATCGAGAGTTGCAGACCAGGACGAGGGAGCCTGGTGTAAAGTTGAAGTCGTGAATAGAGTTGGCATATTTGTTGTTGAATTCTCGGATAGAGGCGTGTTGAGCTTTGAGAACCGCATCCTTGACCTGTGCTAAGTCCTGGGGTCTCTTCTGCAGTTGGGTGGCTCTGTAGGCGATGAGGTCGGCAGTTGGGATGGGTTTAGTGAGTGCTGGTGCGAGGTAGGTGGCTTCGGCGAGGTCAAAGGGAAGGAGGGGTTCAAGTCCGTGGGCGATGTAATAAGGTGAATATCCAGTTGATCTTTGAATTGAGATGCGTTCTGCCCAGAATATGGAAGGGGCTACTGTTGTCCATCGGTTCTCCTGTCCGTCAGCTGCTTTGATGAGTGCTTCACGAACGTCGTAGTGTCGTCGCTCGACGGGGCCGTTGGCTCTTGAATTGTAGGGTGATATCCGGATATGATTGATCTTGTAGCGTTGCGAGAGGAACTCGGCGGCTTGAACAAAAGCGGGGCCGTTGTCGGTGACAATCTCTTCTATAGCTCCCCATCTGCAGAGTATGTCTTTGAATATAAATGTTGCGAGAGACCGGGCGTTTTCGGCTCTAAGCATGCGCCATTCTGGGTAAGAGGATAGTGAGCATCTGGCATGGACAATGTATCTGAAACCGTTGGCCTTTGGCATGAACATCGTGTCGATGTAGGCTTTTCGAAAGAGGGAGAGGGGTGTCGGAACGGTTGGAGGAATGTGGTAGTGGTGGGTAAGTCGCGTCTGGCATTCGTGGCAAGTCTTGATGAACCAGCGGACATCTTGATTGAGGTATGGCCACCAAAAGCGTTCGAGGAGGCGGATCCGAGTAGTGAATATTCCTTTGTGTCCGAGCTCGTCGTGAGCTTGTCGAATGAGGTCATATCTCCTGTGTTTTTCGACTACCAGCTTGTGCTTGTTCTTGTTGTCCTTTTTCCATAGTCAATTGTCTTGGACGAAGAATCCTGATGCTGATCAAATAAGCCGTTTGAAGTCTTCTTCGGCCATGTCTTGTGGTCGTTTGAGGTGCTCGATGAAGTTCCGTATGTGTTGAAGTTCAATGTCGCGTGCTTTGGCCTTATCTGATTGAGGTATTGGTGGTTTGGCTGGCGTCGCATCTGCTTGCTGATGAGCGAAAGCATTGACGGTGTTGGTCAGAGGGGGGTAGGCGAAGATGGTTTGTCGAAGGGGGGCCATTTCGTTGAGGATTTTGATGGCGAAGGTGTTGCATGTGTCGGGCCACCAGGCAGGTTCGTCAAAGTTGGTTGACAGGATGAATGCGTTGGCTGAGTCGATCCAGTCTTTGTAGTTATCTTGGACAGAGGGGTCTTTGGGTGCCGGTGGTCGCCTGGAGAGTCTGTCTGGGCCATGTTCCTTTCCTGGAACATGTCGGAGTGTGAAGTTGAAGAGGAGTATGGTGGCTATCCATCGGTTGATTGAGGCGTTGGGCTGAATATCGGGATTGTTGATCATTCCTTTGATGTATTTAGCGTCCACTTCGAGTACTAAATTTTTGACACCTATGATCCATATCTTGACGTCTTTGAGTGCTCTGAATACGCCGAATAGTTCGAGTTTGGCTTGTGAATATCGGGATTCGCAGTCATTGAGGGTGAGGGATCCAAATCTTGAAGGATATCGCTTGTTGTTGTCGCCCTGTTGAGATAGAATGTAGCCGACTGCAATGTAGGATGTATCCACGGTGAGGGTGACTTTGTTGTTGGAAGAGTAATTGATGGCTCGGATGGCGGGTGAGTTCTGGGTGAGAATCTTGAGCTCTTGCATGGCCTCGTGTTCTTGTTCGTCGAACTTGAATTCCACTTCTTTCTTGGTGAGTTTAATGAGAGGTCAGGTGACGGTGGCGAAGTTCTTGATGAATATACGGATGGTGCCCATCGTTCCTAGAAATCCCCTGACTTCGGAAACATTTGTCGGTGGCGGCCAGTCGACAATCTTTTGTATTCTTGCGGTGTCGGGTAGTCGTCCTTTGTATGTGCAGAGATGTCCAACAACGACGGCTGATGGGGTACAAAAGTGAGATTTCTTTGCTGAAAAGGTCCCTCCCACGTGCTTGATACGTTGCAGAATTCTATTGACGTTGTTGAGGTGCTCCCATACGAATCGGCGGATGTTGGAATTTTCTGGGATGGTTTCGAAGCCGTTGGTTGTTTCGTACCGGGTTTGGGGTCCTTTGACTGGGACGTCGTCGATGAACGGCATGGTGATGTGAGGTATTTTGGGCTGAAGCAGGTGGGTGAGATCGCCTTGTTGAATTTGCATCGAGTTTGTATAGCCCATAGGTATTGATGTGAGTCGAAGCGTGCCGACCGGGCATTGGAAGGTTGTGAGATCCCTGGATTCTGGGGCTAGTGAGCGCTGATCGAAGCCAACAAGTAAATCGAACATAGCGTAGCAGGCTCTCCCTCCAAATGATTCGGCATAATGTTCTACTGTGGGTGGGAGGCTGCTATCCTTGATGGTGACAGCATTGAGGGGTTGTAGGTCGTGTACAAGTCGGAGTGATTTGCCATCCTTTTTGAGAACACAGAACCAGCGGGACCTGTAAGAGGAATTAGAAGGCTCGTAGACCCCGGCAGCGATCTTGGTTTTAATGATGTCTACGACTTGGTCCCAGATGCCTGGCGGGATGGGGATATTTCTACAGATCCATGGGATGTGTTCGACGGTGGGGATGGTGACTGGATCAAAGTATTCTTCGGAGAATTTGCCTTTCTCGTCTTCATTCCATGCGAAGGCCAATTCTTGTAGCTTGATGAGGTGGTGGACGAGGCGTTCTTCTTTGGGCCATAGGAAGTTGTCGGGGTTGATTTGTGTGGCGAGTTTCCATTTGAGTGTGTATCGCTGTCCTGGCGTGAAGTCGGGTGGATGAGAGGGAAGTGTAGGGAGTGCTGCTAGTGGGTCTGAGGGTATTCGGCGGATTATGCGAAATTGTTCCGGTAGAGTAGTGGCGACGGGTTGGATTCGGTTGGCAACTTTTTTGTAGGCAAATGTTGAAGCTTGAAGGTTATGGACATGGTGCAGTAGATTAGGGAGTGAAATTTCATATATTTCTTGAGGTTTGTGAATAGGCGCGAATGGTGTGGTAGTGAATGCGATTGGTGAGATCATATAGCAAGAGAGGGTGGTCACCGAAACTGTGGTTTGCTGACGTAAGTTGATGATGGCCGGTGTTGGTGTGCGATGTTGATGTTTATCTTCGTCTCCTCGACTGTTGTTTGCCGAATCATTGACTCCTAAAAATCCGAATGGTGCACGGGGAATTGACGGACGTGTGGCTTTGTGGGGATGGTGAACGTGTTGTGTGTGTTGGGGTCAAGGAGGGTGATCTGTGAGTCGCCATTCGTGTAATGGTGAGTTCTTGCTTCCGTCAGAGTGAGGAATGGTCGTCCTAAGAGCATTTCGTAGGAGGCATTTTCGACAACCTGGACCTGGAGATAGAATGTGCTTCGTCTGATGGTGGCTGGAAGGTCGCAGAGGAGTCCGAGAGTTGCGTCCTTGGACGAGTTAGTGCTCTCCATGAGCATGGTTTGATTGGAGAGTAAGGGGAGCCTGAGCTTCTCCCATATATCTCGCCGTATGGCTGTGATTTGGGATCCTTCATCGAGTATGGCATTGACGGTGATATGGTTGTCCAGTTCCAATGCTATGGTGCGCAAATTTTCGATCTGGTTGGTGACGACTAATTGACCGCTTCCTGATGATGTTTGGTGGGCGAATGAGAGGACATGATTGGCTACTTCTTCGTCTGATACCTCCTTGACTTTTGAAACGGTTGCTGTTTGACCTATGGGTGTCCTTCGCGTGGTAAGTTGATCTTTAACGAATTTTCTGGCGTCCGGGGATGCTGAGTAGAACTCGCGTAGAGTTAGGGTGATGGTTGAATCTAGAGTTTGTTCTGCTACGCTCTGCGTTACGGCTGGGTTTTCTATGGGTGTTAAGAAGCGGAATTGCGGCTGGGAGGTGTTAGTGTTGGCTGGTGGGATGGCATTTTGGTTCGTCGGTTTCGGGAATGTCTGCAATGGTTGAGGATTTGGTGGCGGTCGGTGAGTGTTTGTCGCAGCTGGAGGTGTCGTTTGCTGATTGGGTGCTGTTCCCGTGTTTTTCTTGCTTGACCTAGTCCTGTTTTGTAGTTCCTCTTTCCTTTTCAATGCCGCCACCGTGACTGTGTCGAGGATTCGGAGTTCCTCCTCCTTGGATACTGCCTGGTTGATGTTGGAAGCTACTCGAGGATACTGATTCGGGTATACGATGCTTGCATTGGTGGTTGTTATTGGTGTGGCCTCGAGGATGTTCGTTTGCACCACTGGCTGATTTGTGAGCTGCTGGTGGGCGTTGATGATACGTTCCTTCAGATTCTTTCCCGGTGCCAGCTGGGGGGTGATGAGCGTTCCATCTGGCATACAGACTCGGTTTGTTCGATCTCAGATGCACAGTCCGCGGTGGATAAGGTCTTCAAGTTCGTGGCATCGCCTGGTGGAGTGGTCGGTGCTTGAGCAGGCGCCGCATGGGTATTGGGTTTGGTATCTGGGTACTGTTTGTGGTGCTGCTAGTTGGGCTTGTGGTGTTGGTTGGGTTTGTTGAGGCGGCTGCTGGTTTTGAGGAGGCGGCTGACGAAACGGTTGATGCTGGGTTGGGGCTTGTTGATTCGAGGGGAGCCGCATTTCAATCTGCCTGACCATGTTTGACAGGAATGCCTCGGAGGTGAAGTAGCTTTCCAGGGAGCTGCAGTCGTAGGTTTCCCAGGTTGCAGGCGTTTGTTGTGCTGGGTAGGTTATGAGGCTACAATCGTATGTTTCTCTTGTTGGCTGGGGCGTTTGGTGGGATGGGTATGCTGGCTGACTGGCGTGATAGGTGTCTCTTGGTCGCGAGGTCGTTTGCTGAGGAGTGGGGTACGATGGTGTGGTATAGTTGGTGGTAGAGGGGAGGGCCAAGGGTGTTCCAGCGAGGTCCCCTCGGAGTAGGAATTTGGCAGCTTCTTCAATGTTGTCGATGTGTTATGGACCCAGGGACTCATGTCCTAGTTCCTGAGGGCCAGAACCTTCTTAGGGTTATCACTGGGCACACCTCCGATTACAGGCTCACGCCTCTTCCCCCTGTCTACGATTGTAACGAGCTTAATGCAGTTCTTCAACGAGCAATGCATGCGGCTCCCTACCGCCACATAATTGGAGACGGCGAAGTCCTTAGCACGTATCCAATGTGCTGGATGGCAGCCATTGAGAATGGATGGCGCCCCTATCCGGTCACGGATAATTGCACCACCTGGCGACATCCTTTCATGTTCTATGACGAGCAGGAACTTCCTGGAGTTCTTGCTGCACTCATTGAGTCAGGAGAATACGGGCATCACTATCCGTCGCAGCCTTGGCTGTTCGACGATGTGTCTGATGCTTCTTCTGACTCCTCAGAAGATGTACCACTCCGTGCTATTGCCTCCTATTATCAGGAGATGTCCTCGGAGATCGTTCCCTATGATCTCTCGTCCTCCTCCTCGTCCTCCTCGTCCTCGTACGCAGCACCTACGCCTCAGGAGTCCTCCACGGGTTTCCCCACCTCGTCCGAACGTTCTACTATCTCAGATAATGATGACTCGGAATAGATAGAACGT
Organism: Macrolepiota dolichaula; assembly: GCA_003315915.1. NCBI lineage: Eukaryota > Fungi > Basidiomycota > Agaricomycetes > Agaricales > Agaricaceae > Macrolepiota > Macrolepiota dolichaula. The sequence continues at coordinate 1,982 of QFDT01000415.1, read as the reverse complement.
TATAGTAGATTATGGACTCCGATCTAGATACAGACTGACTCATTGGACGCTCTGTAGTGTACTAGTACTTTCTCTCTTTCGATCGATGACTCGGACAGACATTTATGACTCGTAAATACAGTAGTACACAACGACCTTGGACTTGCATAAATAGGCGTAGATTACAGGATCAAAAACTTCAAGTTTTTGATTCTCTTCTGTTGTAACTTAACCGTTACCCGTCTAATCCAAGATTGGTTGACCTTAACTTCTAATCCTCTGAAGTTAACGGACCCATAGCTGCGACGCTTCAACGCTATCGGTTGCTGATTATACTTTGGTATCGTCACTTCGCCAATTCACCTATTAGCAGGCTGGTTAAGGATCTCGGTCCTTAATTAGCTAGGCGCCTCCTAACTTAGGTCTAGGAGCCCGCTGAACCATAACACGATGGGCCAAGCGTCGTCGAGGGGAATGTTGGGGTAGTTGAGTCGTAGTTGGGTGTGGACTTGGTTGCGGAAGTCAATGTGGAATCCAGAGATGAAGAGTTTGCTCTGTTCTCTTCGGGATATGAGACCTTTGGCAAGTAGCCACTCTGCTTTTGTGATGAATTGACGATAGTATTCTCCGAATTGTAGCTGGTCTCGCATGGGCATGGTGGCTTGGTTTTCGGCGAGAATTTCCAGGTCGGATGCCTTGTATCGGTGTTCGTCTGCAGCGCCCGGGTATCGGGACATGACCCTCGATTTGAAGAATTGCCAGTCGCCATTGGCGATCTGGGCGGGTCCGTTCCAGGTTTCCTCGTCTTGGCTGTTCACATATCTGAGGGTATGCTTGATCATATTGTGTGGGCCAATGTTGCATTCGCGGGAGAGAATCTCAATTTCGTCGAAGAACCTTTTGAGCGAGCGTGGTTGGCCATCGAAGCGAGGGGCGGCTCGATCGTAGGGACTGGGCATGTAGCGGTGTTGGAGGGGTGGTTGCAGGATATAGGTTCATACTGGTGATGGAGGATGCTGTTGATTAGGTGGGGCTGTGTTCCAGTTGGCGGGGATGAAGTTTGGTTGGGGTGCGTTTGCCCAAGGTGGGGTGGGTGGTCTATTTAGGTTGGGGGGAGGCTGGGCGTTGGCTTGCGTGTATGGTGGAAGTGCCGGCTGCTCAATATTAGGTTGGTCAGGCTGAGGTATATGGGGTGCTGGTTGTTGGGGTGCCGGTTGGTTTGATGGTCCCGCAGCATCTGGGGGAGGTGCATTAGGTCGGGCTGGGGGAATGGTAGGACTGTTGGAAACAGCGCCTCGGAGGACATCACCATCATTGGTGAAATTGATGTGGTAGTTATTGTTGGTGTTGGTGTTGGATGACATGGGGGATCCAAGTTGGCTCCAATGGATTGTGATTATAGAGCTGTCGGTCGGGCTAGGGGCGAATGAGAAGAATTCGTCGACAGTGGTGATGGAGTCAACAGAAATATTGGTGGGGTCAAAGAGCGATCGGGTGACCTCGTGAGCTAGGTTGGCGGATTCGAAGACTAGAGAAGTCGAAGTTGAAGCCCCTCGCGGTGGGCTCCAGTTGAAGAGACGTCGGCAGCGGTTCAACAATTCAGTGTATCGACTGCGTCCGTCAGTCGATGAGGAGCTCCAATGTCGACGGGTCCAGTCCAAGTGATCCTCGATGGCGATTGACTGGGAGGGAGAGACAAGAGAGGGAATTAGGAGAAAGGAAACAAGAGAGAGAGTGAGCGAGGGAGCGTTGTGAGATGATGAAAAGAGAGATTTAGAGCTTGTATTCGAGCTGATGAGAAGCGAGCGAAACGATGGGGTAAAATTCCCTCCCCCTCGAGTATCTACAGTAGAGTATTTATTTCTGCCTAATGTCTATAGAGACGTCGAGAGAGAGACAAGAAAAGAAATGAAGTCCAAAACAAAATACTTGATTGTACGATAGATGAATTGAGAGTAAATTTTACTGAGTTGGTACGTGAATTAGAAATGGAGAGGAGGGGG
>QFDT01000411.1:0-31743 GCA_003315915.1 Macrolepiota dolichaula | reverse complement strand
TTGTATACCAGGTCATACGCAGTCATGAAAAGGACGTGACCATGCTCACTATCGCATTTTTCGCGGTTATGCTCGCCGGTGCATGCTTGATTTCGCTTCCCTGCAGTCAATCTATCTTCCGCAGGAAGGATAATCGGTTCCCGTATCCGGTCTGGCTTGCGTGTGGTTTTGGGGGGTATGTGATCTTTTTCGTTTTTGCTGTCGCTTTTTACCGCGATATTGGGTTGGGGATGATGGTTCATAATATTATGGGGATGCCGAAAGGGCATGAGGACTTTCAATTCACTGTATTGTTTTGGGTTTATTTTGCTGCGGGGCGTCTTGCGTTGTTGTTTTTTTAATTTTTTTGTTTGAATGTTGTGCATCGATTAGTAACCTACGGACCATTCCAAATTTCCCGGTACCCCGACGCGCATGTGCGTACGGTGGAGCCGACCCTAAGGCTATTGTACTTTTTTCGTTTCTTCACCGTCCGGTCAATTTCTGCTGGACATTGTGATTTCGCTTTGCGCATTTTCCTTGTTTGATCGTGTAGTGTATTTGATTTCGTTTTTACGGACACTAGGTTTGCTTGTGAAACGTCAACTCTCGTTATCCTGTGTATCAGCACAAACTTAATTATTCACAATAAAAAAATGTGACTTGGGAATGTCAAACTTATAAACGATTCTGGAACCATCTCTACAATACACTTTGCAATATGCATAAGTTATTGATTATGCAGCTTCAAATCCAGTATTGCGGCACATCAAGCACCCTCACTATGAGATGCCCTTGCCTGCACCCCCCAAGCCCCAAGGCCTCAAGCCACATCGCCACGGGGTGAGGTCTATGTGTGGCTGTGCTAATTTATGTTGGCCAATGTAGGGCTTGCAGTTACTTGACACCGACCACAATGATGAACGGGGTGCACTCTCTTGTATCTCGCGCAGGTCTTACACAAAACTCCACGCGTCTTATTCTAGATGATTCAGATCAACGACATGCCATACAACGCCTCGATATTCCGTTCACGTTTCCGAAAACGTGGTGCCGAGAGTCCGGTGGTACATCCCTCAACACACACGAGTTGTATCCTGCCCCGAGTCAGTATTATTTTTACATTCTGAAGAGAGTTTTAACACGTCAGCAATGCTTCTCTCCGACCTTGTCATGGTGACGCGTAACTGTTGTGTTGAACGCCCTTTTTCCGCTGCCGCACCAGCCAAACATGCGGACGTCTCGCTGACAGACTTCTTGCGTGGCGTGTTGTCTTCTGTAAAAAAGAGACAGATGTCCTAGCTCCGATATGCGCACAAGAGCCGAGGAAAGCGTCTATGAACGAATTTATTTCAAGTTCGTTGTGTCCAGAGGACTGTGTATCCGCCATGAACGTGTCAGTCCCCGACTCGACTCGGTGTGCCTTGCGCTTGTGCCCGTCGCGGACACAACTTCACAGCATCCGATTCGGATAACGTTGATATCTTCAGTTAACATCTTCTTTTCTAACAACCCGCCCGATCAACACCCTGCGTGCCAAAGATAACGTCTTCTGTGTGTACACCTTATGCGCATTTATCCTTGATGCCGAGATGCATCATACTAATATTGCCATACATAGGTTGTGCATTGCCGCGCTTTTAGCGTCCTCTGTTCCACTTTTCAACATTCCAGGGAATATTGTCTCCACGCCCGTCGCCTGAATTATGACTATATTTTCGTCCTGATTCAAACCCTGCTGATGTCAACAACTTCCCCACTTCTTACAGTGCCTATGCACACGCGACTGGGAACCCCTCCGCCATCTACCTTTAATGCTAAGCTCGTGTCATTGAGGCATGAGAAAGTCGAACACCTTCAATTCGAAGAACTTGACCATTATACCACCGAGCGACCAGTAATACAATAAAACTTTATGATGTGATCACCAATGCTGCGTCCGGTCACCAGAAGAATATTCTTAGATCTTACTTTGATGCACACTCCGTACCAACGGTGTTCTTGCCTGACATGCAGTGACATCCCAACTCAGCAACGTCCCACCATACAGTTCCGTTTTTGATTTCATGTACAAATTTTCGAAGTTCCTGGTGCATTGTCAATGCGAGGCCGCATATGGTGAAGAAGGTCCCGTCAAATGACCGACGCACGCGGCTCTGTTCCTCGTTTCTACAGCGATGTTTGGCTTGCGACGTTATTCTATGTTGGAATCAAGGTTTTTCTTCTGTTCATCTTGCACCCTATTCGACAGCTGCCTATTCACCTCCGTGTTACTCACAAGAATAATCGGGTTGGGCTTACGGTCGATGAAAGTCGGGCAAGTCATAGCAATGTCTGGACCATATATTCGTCTCTGTGAAACCTGAGTCTCTTCGAGCAGGATATACAATTCACGACTTGCGAAGACTTTGATCCATTTTGTTCTAGATCTGGGGGGGACTCTGCTGATCCTATCAGTCGGCATTCATTCTCTACGTCCAGTAAATTGTATAATGCCACGGCATTGCGAACCCGTGGGGGAATACGTAGAGCAGACAAGGACGAGAAATTTATTACCTATTTTATCGCCTCGTGAACACATATAAGGAAGCGCAATCCGAGTATTTTCCATAGTACTCAAAAACCCTGTTGCTTATTTCTCCTTTCAATGGTACGGCCTATGAAATTCTCGGGCCAAGCGCATTGTGCTGAACTGTCCTCTTCCCCAGTCTCCTCCAAGCTACGCCTTTCCGCATGGTCTGGATATTGTCTCAAGGTCAAACTCCGGATCCACCCCCACCCTCGACATCCAGGACTCAATTAAATGCTACACACTCCCCTATGGTGCATTCGGTTGCATATCTCACATCATTACCTATTATTCCCTCATTTTTCTTTGGTTAGGACGGAGCCCACTCACTCCCTGGCGGAAACTTTCCTTCAAGCTATACAACTTCATAATTGCATCAATCGGACCTGCAATTTTGTTAGGGATGTCAGTATCCATGATCGTGAAGTGTAAGAGTACTTGGCAATTGGTGGTTCTTGCAGTCTGGAAGACAAGCCTTAGCCTCATGGCTGGGGTTACCGCGATTCATGCTACCTATGCCATAAGAGAAAAACCTCAAGAGGCCCGAACAGAAGTACTATGCAATCAATGTAGTGGATTGCCTTATGTAAGTTTATTATATTTAAGCAAAGAGAAATCATAGAATACTTAACATAATCTCAGACTTTTTTGGCATGGTTGCTGGGATGGCAGGCCTCATGTCCCTTGTGATCCAGGTCCTCCACCACCACCAAAAGAGCGTGGCCATACTCGCTGTTTTTTTTTTTGTGGTCATGTTCCTCAGTGCAGGTGCAGTGGCACTTCCCTGCACCCAAAAACACTATCTGAAGTTGAGAAGTAGGGTGGGTAATCAGATTGTGTACCCAGTGTGGCTTTTTGGTAGCCTTGGGGTGTATATTGTATTGTTCACCTTTGTTGTTTCTTTTTATAGTGATGTGGCACTGGGCATGATGGCTCACCATCTTAAGGGATGGCCGCACGGAGGTTTTCAGGCCACTGCAATGTGTTGGGTTTACTTTATTGCGAAATGGTTCATATTTTTTTGTTTGTGATCTGCTGTTTGAAATTTGTGCATAATTCTCTTGAACTTTACTAGTTGATATGTATATACAAGATTTCACATGCATTGAACACCTGCTTGGAGATTGGTGAAGGGTTGGAAGACAGCAAAGAAAACATACAAACAATTCCATGTTTTTATCTATGCCCAAAAGTCACATGTGGCAGGGGGAGGTCCAGACTTCCTCCAAGAGCAAGAAAGGAAAATGCAAGGAACATCACATTTGGCAGATATAATGTACAAAGGAAAGGCTATGCTCTTGTAGCCAATCTCCTGTGTTAACAGCAGAACAAGAGTGTAGCAGTTGTACTGAGGAGAACACATGCACTTACAGAGTAAACTTGATGTAAAGCTTTGAAGATGAGCTTGAAGAGCAAGTTGTACGCACAATGTAAAGAGTTAAGAGAAAGTTATATTCTAATCATAATGGACAAGGTCCTTATATACCATATAATGAGTCCAATGACTAAGCATCTACCCTAAGTAAACTACCATGTTACTCAACATGCAGGCAAGGTATGAGAGCAACATGTTCCTACTCTATTGAATATAAAAATAGAATGGAAGCATAATTAATGTCCATGCAGTGATTGCATAGCATCATAGTTGACTGGATCATTGATCCGTAGATCAAGATCACTGATCATGTGATGAAGAGCATGTGACCACACATTACTGTGTTAACATCCTGGCCCCTCAAGGTAAAGATGTTCTCCAGGTTATAGTAGCTTTACATGTGGAAGCTTGTGAAGTGGAACTACTTATCTGTTGGTTGTGATAACAACTAGCAGATTGGCTATCTCATTCATGTGATGGAGTGCTATATTAATCCAATCCTGTTGTAATTGAGGGGTTGTTATGGACCCAGGAACCCACATCCTAGTTTCTGAGGAACAGAATCTCCTCAGAGTTATCTCTGGGCACACCTCCAACTACAGGCTCACTCTACTCCCCCCCATCTATGATAACAACAAGCTAAATGCAGTTCTTCAATGAGCTATGCATGTAGCTCCCTACTGCCACATCATTGGAGATGGCAAAGTCCTTAGCACTTACCCAATGTGCTGGATGACAGCTATTGAGAATGGATGGTGCCCCTATCCAGTCACGAATAATTGCACAACTTGGCAACATTCCTACATGTTTTACAATGAGCAAAAACTTCCACAAGTTCTTACTGCTCTCATTGAGTCAGGAGAGTATGGGCATTACTTCCCATTGTGGCCTTGGCTGTTCAATAATTTGTCTGATGCTTCTTCTGACTCCTCAGAAGATGTTCCACTTTGTGCCATTGCTTCCTATTATCAGAAGATGTCCTTGGAGATTGTTCCCTACAATTACTCATTGTTATGGTTCAGTGGGCTCCTAGACCTAAATTAGGAAGCGCCTAGCTAATTAAGGATTGAAATCCTTAACCAGCCTGCTAATAGGTGAATTGGCAAAGTTATGATACCAAAGTATAGTAAGCAACTGATAACATTGAAGTGTCGTGGTTATGAGTCCTTAACTTCAGAGGATTAGAAGTTAAAGTTGACCAATGTTGAATTAGACAGGTAACAGTTAAGTTACAACAGAAGAGAATCAAAAACTTGGAGTTTTTGATTCTGTAATCTATGCCTATTTATGCAAGTCCAAAGGCCGTTGTGTACTAGTGTATCTACAAGTCATAAATATCTGTCCAAGTCACCAATCAATGAAAAGAAACTACTAGTACACTACAGGGTGTCCAATGAGTCAGTCTGTATCTAGATTGTAGTCCATGATCTACTATAATGTTCTATCTACTCTGAGTCATTGTTACCTGAGATAGCAGAACGTTTGGACAAGGTAGAAAAGCCTGTGGAGGACTCCTGAGTTGTAGGTGCAGTGGAGGAAGACGAGGAGGCTGAGGAAGATGAGGAGTAGAGTTTCCTGATTGTCAGATACCACACTGGGATTTATACTGATAATCTGGTGACCGAGTTGTCAAATACTACACTAGGATTTATTCTGACCACTAGTGGTTCTATTGAGGACAGTGATGTAGCATGAGCCTTCAAGAGAGTCAAAAAGATAGCAACGGGGCATATTGATCCAACTAGCTTCTGAAACAGTGACGGGGCTTGATGCAAAAGTGGGGGGTGAGGGATATTACTGGACATGGAGGTTTCCAATAAGAGCTTCAACCTAATGTTATGGTCTACCTAGAGGGCACCATGAGGATGGCCACTAGGCTAGTCAACACTAAAGGATCCCTTCAATGATTACCTTTGGCTAACAACACTAGTTGTCCTTGAGTACTGAACAGAGACTAATATCTCCTGCTATTGATAAATAGAAGAATGCTAAGTTCACTCAAGAGATTGCAACAACAGAGTTGTATTTGAAAGAGAGAGATAGGACAAGAGTAGAAAGGAATAAGTAAATGGAGGGTAAACAAAGAGGTAAACAAAGAGATTGAAGCTAAAGCTTTAACTACAGAACAGTCTGGTATTTATACATTTTGAGCTACTTTTTACTTCACTATTTCATCCATTGCTAACTAAGAGGAAACACTGCTAATAGGATTGAAAGGGACATTGGAACAAGATGACATTCTGGGAATGGAAGTCTGTTGTGAAATGGAAGACAACAGATCTATGGAATCTGTACTGTTGGAGTTCTCAGGAACTCATATCCTAGTTCCTGAGGGACAAAATCTTCTCAAAGTTATCTCTGGGCACATGTTATATTCCCTTGGGGCTATTGTGTACTATAATATCCATCCATTCCTATCATCGCCCCGCTTGTCAAGGACTTGTCTCTCCTCCGCTACTTCTCATTCTGTGATTACTCCAATGTTTACTCAGCTACAACATCATACTTACTCAGCCACCACTAGAGACTCTCCAGTAGGAATACCCCAGTAGTATATATACACCTAGGTACTCTGCTGTATTCCTTACACTTTACCAACTTGTTGATTCCCCTTCTCTTTTCTCTCATCGCCCTCAAGTCTTCATCACTTGTTGCAACCTGAGTTGATTACTTAGGAAGGTTGTAACATTTGGTAAAGTGTCTACAACTCACCTTGCAGAAGAAGGCCATTGTATATGAGCCTTAGTGGACCTGCTTCTAGAGACAGGACCAGAGAAATGACACCAGCATTAGCAGAGGAGACCACCTCGGAAGAAGAGACCTCATCGGAAGAAAAAACCACCTCGGAAGAATTCTCAGATAGGGAATCACAGGACAGTGATAACGCCGACAAACCACCAGACACAGAAAGTGACAACACAGAAAGTGACAACACAGACAGCGAAGAAATGTCCAACCAGGAAATAGCACCAGCAGCACCTGTAGTAGGCCACGGAAAATCGCTTGTACCAGAGCCAGGGTTCTTTGATGGAACCAGGAATAAATTCAAAGATTGGTGGAGAGCCACCTTGCTATTTTTGAAGTTCAACAGAATTGAAGGGGCCAACAACAAGGCCACAGCAGTACTAGCACGCCTCAGGGGAGGGACAGCAGGACAATTTGCCTCAATGAAACTAGCACAGTTAGGAGGCGAGGACAATACAGTCAACTGGGATGAATTTGTGAAAGAGATGGTATCCACATTTGGGGATCACATGGAACAACCAGAAGCGGAATGGAAGATCAAAACGTTTAAGCAAAGGAACAAGAACACTGCCGACTACCTCGTGGAATTCAGGGTACTCAAGATCAAAGCCTGCACAGACAACGCACACGCACTTTTCCTGCTCAAAAGGAATGTATGCCTGGACATAATCAAGACTATATTAGGATATCTGGCAGAAGGAATGCCCCACACCTACGATGAATGGGTCAAGGCAATATTATTGGTTGGGAAAGGATACGAGTCAACAGAGTCTAGAGACAGACACATCACATCAGGCATCACATACGGAGGAATGGGCCAACCCATGGAGATAGGACGACAGGAATCCAGAGGACCCAAATGCTACAACTGCGGCATTAACAGACACATTGCAAAGGAATGCAGGAAGCCGAAGAAGAAAAGAGGAGGATGCTTCAACTGTGGAAAAGAGGGACACATCACCAGGAATTGCAGAGCACCAAAGAAATCCCAGAACAGGGGGATAGAGAATGATGAAGACAAAATTGAGCAGGGTTTTGTCAAAGGGTCCAATTGAGTGTGAAATCAAGACCCCATGTATCTAACTTTTCTTCTAAATCATACGTTATCCCACAAAGAAGAAAAGGAGCATGAGAACTTTTGATCAAACCAACAATAACAACCAAGACGGGAACAAAGAAGGTCGAAGCGATTATCGATACAGGATGCACAGACACATGCATTGGCAGGCAAACAGCGAAAGAGCTGCAACTACCCACGACAACACTGGAGAACCCAAGGATGGTGTACAACGCGGACGGAACAACCCAAAATCTGGTTACAGAGAAAGCCATATTCGAGATGGCAATTGGAAACCATACGGAGCACATGGAGGCGCAAATATCGGACATACAATCAGCAGAACTATTCTTGGGTCATGATTGGATTATGGTGCACAATCCGGAAATAGATTGGAAAGCCGGACAAATCAATTTCACCAGATGCCCGGAAGGATGCAGGATACAACACGGAAACTGGGAAACCCACAATCAAGCGACAAAAACAGAAGAAGCCAAAGATGACATCGAAAAAACCACCGACCCCACAAAAGCAGAGGATCTACCACATTACCTTCAACAATTCACGCACCTGTTCAACAAAAAGAACTTTGATAAACTACCAGCACCAAGTGAATGGGATCACAAAATCAACCTGATGGAAACGGCACCCAAAGACATGAATGCCAAAGTATATCCCATGACAGTCAAAGAAAAGGAAGAACTCCGAGATTTTGTAAAGGAAAACCTCGCCTCAGGACGCATCAGACCATCTAAATCCCCGTATGCAGCACCATGCTTCTTCATACCCAAGAAGGATGGCAGCAAGAGGTTGTGTCAAGACTACAGGAAGCTGAACCAACACACGATCAAGGACAAGACACCACTACCACTGATAGAGGAGGTTATTGACAAACTGAAGGACGCAAAGTACTTCAACAAGCTGGACATCATATGGGGATACAACAATGTCAGGATAAAGGAAGGACACGAGTGGAAAGTGGCATTCATCACGAACAAAGGACTATTTGAACCAACAGTTATGTTCTTTGGGATGTGCAACTCCCCAGGGACATTTCAATGGATGATGAACTGCGTATTCAGGTGGTTACTACAGGAGGGTATTCTAATCAACTACATGGACGACTTCATGATACCTGGGAAGACGAAGGAAGAACTGGCAGAATGGACTTGCAGATTCCTGGAAATAGCCAAAAAACACAACCTGTACTTCAAAAGGACGAAGTGCATGTTTGATGCAACAGAAATACCGATCCTGAGCGTCATCGTGGGAGATGGCAAAGTAAAGATGGAGGAGGAGAAAATAGAAGCAGTATGAAACTGGCCCACCCCAACAAACATCAAAGGAGTGGAATTGTTCCTAGGATTTGCAAACTTTTACCAAAGATTCATCAAGGGATTCAGCGCAATTGCAGCACCGCTACACAAGGTCAAGGGCAATGCAGGATGGATGTGGGAGAATGAGCAACAACAGGCATTTGAAGAACTCAAGAAAAGGATAATGGAAGAACCAGTACTGGTGCTACCACAAGACGAAGGACAGTTTAGGATGGAAGTAGACGCATTGGGTTACGCAATAGGAGGAGTACTCTCCCAACTTCAACATGACAAGTGGCATCCAATAGCATTCATGTCTAGAACCATGAACCTGGCGGAAAGGAACTACAAAATCTACGACAAGGAACTACTTGCCATCATGGAAGGCCTCAAATGGTGGAGACAGTACCTATTGGAGGCCAAGGAACCATTTGAGATCTGGACAGACCATGAAAACCTGAAGTACTACAAGGAACCGCAAAAACTCAATGGACGACAGGCCAGATGGTACCTCAGATTGCAAGACTACGACTTCACGCTCAGACACATCCCAGGAAAGACAAACACCAAGGTGGATATTCTATCCAGGAGAACACAAGGAGACAAAAAACCCAAACCAAAGGTTACCATACTAAAGAAGTCCCTATTCGTCAGAAGAACCAGAAGCGAACGTCTGACGCCACCCATACGAATATTCCAAACCGAGAACTACCGGATTATCTCTAAAGAAGAATGGAACTCGGATATAAGGAATGGACGACTCGATGGACAGGTATACAAATGGTTAAAAGAAGAACCAAGGCACACGGTCACAACAGACGGGATAACCTACCGGGATGATCGCATATGCATACCCACAGACACAAAACTTTGAGAAAAGATCCTCACAGAACATCACAACCCACCCAACATTGGACACCCAGGACAAAAGAGGATGTTAGACCTTCTCAAGAGGTCGTATTACTGGACCACAATGAAAGGAGACATACAGAGATTCATAGAAGGATGTGACAGCTGCCAAAGAAACAAGGTACTACGCCACAAGAAAACAACCCCGCTACACCCCATACCCCCAGCAGAAGGACCATGGACCGAAATCATGGTCGATATGATTGGACCACTACCAATGTCCAAAGGAGCAGACGCAATCTTGGTAGTAGTCAACAGGTTCTCCAAGATGATCCGACTTATTGCAACCACAACAACCCTAAGCTCAAAGGGGTTAGCAGAAATATACAGGGACCACATCTGGAAGCTACACAGCATCCCGAAAGTGATCATCAGCAATAGAGGACCACAGTTTGCAGCAAAATTCATGGAGAACTTATGCAAGGCCCTAGGAATTGACAGAAGACTATCCACAGCGTACCACCCCCAGACAGACAGACAGACAGAATGCATCAACCAAGAAGTGGAAGCATTCCTACGACACTATGTGAACTACTGACAGAACAACTGGGCCAACTGGCTAGCAACAGCAGAATTCCAGTACAACAAACAACACAGCGCCACAGGACACTCTCCATTCTACATCAATTATGGAAGACACCCCTGGAAAGGGAACCTGACCGCAGACCCAGAAACACCCGCGGTAGACAAATTCGTCCAAAGCCTGAGTGCAATCAGAAAGGAAGTATCAGAGCATCTAACAATAAAAGGAGACAAAACAAAATGAAACCATGATAGGAGATGAGGAAAACAACGCAAACTATCAATAGGACAATGGGTATGGCTCGAAGGGACAAACATCAAGACCAACAGACCCATGGAGAAGCTGAACAACCAACGATACGGACTATTCCAAATCACCGAGCAGATAGGAGTATCAGCTTACCGTCTAAAGCTGCCAGAAGACTGGATCATACACAACGTGTTTAATGAATCGCTGCTAATGCCACACTGGACACCGAACTACACGGGACAAGAAATGCCAACACCACTGCCACCGGTACTAGTCGGAGAAGAAGAAGAATACGAAGTAGAAGAAATCTGAGGAGAACGCAGAAGGGGCAGAGGAATGCAGTACCTAGTGCACTGGAAAGGATATGGAGATGAGCATGACTCATGGACACCCACATCCTCATTAGGAAATGCACAAGAAGTGCTAAAGACATACAAGAAGTCCCTTGCGGAGCAAGGAAAACCTATAAAAGGGGGGCAGAAATCACCAAAACCCATCATCAGCCGCAATCTTCAAACCATGTCTCCCACCAAAAACCACCAATCCGTTGCCTCCCTCCTCAACACAGAGGAACCCCAAGCCCATAACTCCATCACTCGAGACATCACCATGGACGATAATGTGCTAGTTAGGTAGTAGAAGTGAAATTAATATAAAATCACTATAAGTCGCAATGGGTCACTAAGTTCACCACTACTAACTGCTAGTGCTCGTGAATGAGTTTCAAAGGGGAGATAATCAAATAGGTAGATAGGGGTTGAGGGTGGTATTAGCTAGCGAGATGTCTCACTAGTGGTTTTGGTAGCTAGCGAGTGGGGGCTCACTAACAGGGTGGTCACTAGATGACGACGGACAAGGTTGTTTAATTGAAATATAACTTCAAATCCTAAATGACGGCTACGTCACTATAAATACCAAGATAAAGGATTCGCGAGGATAGTTAACAGGCCAGTAGCTAGCTGCACTGTGGTTATACCCTCCCAATCTAGTGAACGTACCGACTTGTACCCTCTTGATACAAGATGCGATGTGAATGCTAGTGACTGTTTGTCAATCAACTTGCTATATCCAATCTATAGGAATTCTTGTTAATCTAATCTCACTTCCTTAATCTGAGGTCTCTATTGACCGAAGCTAAATCTTAATTCACACTAGACAAGTCACTTAATAAATCACTTATATATGATCTATCACTAGACGAGCTGGCAAGATTGCTTGCCCAACACGCTCACTAGTGAGGGGTATTTATACATCACAAGGCTAACTAGATTACATATGACAAAACAGTAAAATATCGGATTATTGGGTGGTCAGACCTCCGCTAGCTACCCTATAACCTGGGTTGAGGGTTTGCTAGGCCAATCAGAGGCCTATCTAGTTATCCCTGATGGGTGTCCATATGGACGGTGCTCTCGCGAGCGATAATACCTAGCTACATCCGTCGGTGGCTAGGGTCGGTAGCATATGACGTCAGGCCGTCATGTGTGCCTAGTTATCATCTTTATTCCAACGTGTGGTTGGCCTCTGTCGAGCGACCGATAACTAGCTGGCTCCTCGCTATTGGTGCTTTGGACGGTTTGCAGTGCCTCGCGAGCCCGATTGTTCGCGAGGTACCTCCTTAATAGCTGGCCCTTCTGACGCGTGTCTCGGTTTGATTCTGGGGGGGGACTAACTAACGCAGCTGTGCACTGACTAATCGCTAGGCTTGAGCCATAGCTAGAGTACTATATTGTGAACCGGTCTTTGAGGGCTTGTGTTATTCTAAATAGACTGACGTCGCTAACTGTTTTGGGTACATAGGGTTGCGTCGCTAGACCTCAGGGCCCATTCACCTTAGTGATCTGTTGATCTACTGATCCGGGGCGCTATTGATAGTCGTAGCGAGGCACTTTGAACGTGCTAGCGAGGCTCTGCTTGCTAGATGGACTTGTAGCTAAGGGTATGTTCGTCCAAAGCTAATAGTATTACTCCTCGATACCGTACACTTTTCTGGTAAAGGGTACTGATGACCGGTCTCTCTAGCGAGGTTCATAGCTAGGTACTATATCACTCCTAGCAAGGGTTCCTTGATGTTACTAACGTTTTAACTAGTGATATTCCTAGCCCCTGCAATGGATTCACAATCGAAATCGTTTCGGCCGTAACAACAAAGTCACATTGTCCATCACCCAGATGATTACCGAACATAGGAAAGGAGTGTCCATTGACGAGATGCTAGGATGTGTCAACGACATCTCCAACATTCAGAAAGCAGTAACGGCAGCCAAATTGGCAATGAAGGACGCACAACTAGTCTTAACCACAATCTCACCACGAATCCAAGCAGCCACCCAAGGACAGAGGAGACACAACCAAGCCATTGGCCACATGGAGGATATACAGGTTGATCTAGAGGACTTCATCGACGCTGACATTGGAGGGAAATTGCTATCCCTATGCTCTGTTATATTCCCTCGGGGCTATCGTGTACTATAATATCTATCCATTCCTATCAGCGCCCCGCTTGTCATGGACCCGCTACTTCTCTACCTGCGATCCCTAGATTGTTTACTCAGCCACTATGTCATACTTACTCAGCCGCCGTTATAGACTCTCCAGTAGGAATACCCCAGTAGTATATATACACCTAGATACTCTGCTGTATTCCTTACGCTTTACCAACTCGTTGATTCCCCTTCTCTTCTCTCTCATCGCCCTCAAGTCTTCATCACTTGTTGCAACCTGAGTTGATCACTTAGGAAGGTCGTAACATGCTCCATATTATCTGAGGTACTGGTCCTCATACACTACAACAGGAATGACAAAGAGGAAGGAGCCGTCAAATTAGCACAACTCCTCATGGGCACAGACCCATACCCGCTCAAAAGCAGGAAGGCCAGGAGGACAGGTAAAACGGACAAAGAAGAGAAAGAGGCAAGAGAGGGCGAAGAAGAAATCCGACAAATCCCAGCCATCGCCATGGAAGTCGAGAACATGCTCTCCTTCCTGACGGCACCAGAGCGAGTAGGACCCAAGGAAGTTAGGGAATGGGAGTTCCCCAGTACATTCACCACGCTACTCGACAACGGAGAACTCGACAAGCAATACGTCGACCACATCCTTGCCACCTTACTCATCAACAAACCCAATACCTGGGGCACTATGAAAGGCATCAAGATTGCCATGTTTGCAGGAGGTCCGGACCACGCCAAACTATTCATCGCACACAGTACCATTGACGACAAGTTCTACGCAGGACCCACCAAGAAAGACCTCGCACGATTCATTGTAGGGTAACTGTGTGGTCACAGAGCATAAAAAGGGGGTAATGTTATATTCCCTTGGGGCTATCATGTACTATAATATCCATCTATTCCTATCATCGCCCCGCTTGTCAAGGACCTGTCTCTCCTCTGCTACTTCTCATTCTGTGATTACTCCAATGTTTACTCAGCTACAACGTCATACTTACTCAGCCACCACTAGAGACTCTCCAGTAGGAATACCCCAGTAGTATATATACACCTAGGTACTCTGCTGTATTCCTTACACTTTACCAACTTGTTGATTCCCCTTCTCTTCTCTCTCATTGCCCTCAAGTCTTCATCACTTGTTGCAACCTGAGTTGATTACTTAGGAAGGTCGTAACAGCACACCTCCAACTATAGGCTCACTCCGCTTCCCCCCATCTATGATAACAACAAGCTTAATGCTGTTCTACAATGAGCTATGCATGCAGCTCCATACTGACATATTATCAGAGACAGCAAAGTCCTCAGCACCTAACCTATGTGCTGGATAGCAGCTATTGAGAACAAATGGCACTCTCTATCCAGTTATGGATAATTGCACAACTTGGTAGCATCCCTACATGTTCTACAACAAGCAAAAACTTCCACAAGTTCTTGCTGCACTCATTGAGTCAGGAGAATATGAGCATAACTACCCATTGCAGCCTTGGCTATTTGATGATTTGTCTAATGCTTTTTCTGACTCCTCAGAAGATGTTCCCCTCTGTGCCATTGCCTTCTATTATCAAGAGATGCCCTTGGAGATTATTCCCTACAATCTATTGTCTTTATCCTCGTCTTTCTCAGCCTTCTTGTCTTCCTCTGCAGTGCCTATGACTCAGGGTTCCTTCACAGACTTCCCCACTTTGTCCAAACATTCTACTATCTCTGGTAAGAATGACTCAGAGTAGATAGAACATTATAGTAGATTATGAAATATGATCTAGATACAGACTGACTCATTGGACATTCTGTAGTGTACTAGTAGTTTCTATTCTTCAATCATTGACTCAGACAGACATTAATGACTCATATATACAGTAGTACACAAGGACCTTTGGACTTGCATAAATAGGCATAGTTTACAGGATCAAAAACTTCAAGTTTTTGATTTTCTTCTGTTGTAACTTAACCATTACCTGTCTAATCCAAGATTGGTCAACTTTAACTTCTAATCCTCTGAAGTTAAGGACTAATAACTGCAATGTTTCAACATTATCCAGTGATTACTGATACAGTGGTATTGTAACTTGCCAATTCACCTATTAGCAGGCTGGTTAAGGATTTTGATCTTTAATTAGCTAAGCACCTCCTAATTTAGGTCTAGGAGCCCACTGAACCATAACAGAGGTATTTCCAACATTCTGTCTCCATCTGTAGTTGTCAGATCCAGTAGTGCACTACTAGTTTTTTTTCTTCAATTGATGACTTGTACAGACTCTTTTGGACTCATACATACAATAGTACACAAGAATCTTTGGACTTGCATGAATAGGCATAGATAGTGGATCAAAAACAGCAAGTTTTTGATTCTTTTCTGTTGTTACTCAGAATGTCCAATGAGTCAGTCTGTATCTAAGATGTAGTCCATGAGCTACTGCAGAGTTCTACCTACTCTGAGTCATCATTACTGGAGAGGGTAGAATGTTCTGCAGAGAGGAGGAGAAGCTGGAAGAAGACTTCTGAGATATAGCATGCAGAGAAGGAGGTGAGGAGGCCAAAGGAGATGAGGAGGATGAGGAGGATGATAGATTGTGTGGGATGATCTCCAAGAACATCTCCTGGTAATAGGAGGCAAGAGCACAAAGTGGAACATCTTCTGAGGAGTCAGAAGAAGTATCAGACATATTGTCAAACAGCCAAGGATGCAATGGGTAGTGATGCCTGTATTTTCCTGACTCAATAAGCACAGGAAGAACATGGGGAAGTTCTTGCTTGTTGCAGAACATGTAAGGATGCCTCCAGGTTGTGTTATGGCCTCAATGACAAACCCATTACACTGGCTCTACAAGTGGCACCTCAACTTACTTGAGATCCCTAACTATGAGAAAGTACTGGACTGATCTACCTCACCACACAGAACACCTCCACCCTCTTGGTATGAGTCCCAATATCTAAACAACCACCTTTGCCAAGTATGGGGTCATTTGTTCTTCATCCACATCTATCAGCACAGACTCTATAACAGCACTATTGCTCTAGGTGCCTGCTGAACCATAACACTCCCTTCCCTGGGCCCAGCATCCATCTGATAGACCAAAGGCTCACAAGAAATATAAACTGTGCTAGTCACTTATATTTATACCAAAGACTGAATAACCTTGTGTAAAGATGTAGGCAAGAGAAAGAAGGGGCAAATAGCTGTACATCACATTTTGGATAATGGTGTTATATTCCCTTGGGTTTATCATGTACATTAATATCCATGCATTTCTATCATTGCCCTGCTCTCTATGAACCTTTGATCTATCTCACTACTTCTCTACCTGCATCTCCATTATATTTACTTAGCCACTATGTCAGTACTTACTCAGCCAATGCTACAGACTCTCCATTAGGGATACACCTTCAGTATATATACACCTAGGTACTATGTTGTATTCCCTACACCATGGGAGCACTCCAGGACCATTCAAAACAGACAAATGGCACATGCCCACCAGCAATATCAAGCTTGTTAAATATTGAATTTTTAAAATTAGAAACAAGTATGACTTGTGAGTATTATAAGTCACATTGATGGAAGGCAACTCCAAGCATATCTCATTGATTTAAAAGGACTAATCTTACATCTCCACTAAATCACAGGACACTAACAAGGGAAAAGCAACAGATATAGAACAACATAGAAAGTACATATGGACAGTGTGACAATGATACAGAAATAAAAATAGTCAATGTATGATTGCAAAAATAATGTGGCATACTTTCATCCAAGAGGGGTCATCATCATCATACCCACAAGACCAAATTCAGATAAACACCGCAGCATCCAACCCAGCTGTGAACTTCAAGACACAGATCCTCTGATCATGAGAAGCACTATATCCCAGTAAATAATCGAACGAATCATTCAAAGATGGGGCGGGCATACCTGACGATCCTCCCAAGATCAAATTTGACATCGAATATGTGGCTAGTATGTGTTTGTTTGAATTCGCGGATCAACTTGCCTGTCATCAGAATCAAGTCAACAATGGAAGGTCGCGGAGTACGAAATAGATTCCATACCATTATATAAATCCCACACCTTGAGCACTTTATCATAGCTGGCGCTCAACAGCCGCCCGGTCTTGGGGTCAAATGATATTGCGCGCACAAGGGCGTTATGGCTCGCAAGCGTCCTCAGGCATTCACCCGTGCGGGCATTCCATACCCTAATCTTACAGTCATTCGAACCGGACACAATTATATCATTCTAGACTGGATAGTCAGTCGACGTAGGTCAAACTAACCCATGGAGTGGGGATTACCTTGAACTCAATACAGGCCAAGCCACGGTCGTGGCCATCAAATGTCTTCAATCGCTCCCCACTTTCAATATCCCAGAGGATCATCTTTCCATCTCCACTCGCGCTCACCTAACGATCGAATTAGGGAACAATAACCGCGGACATTAAAACAGCACATACCACTCTGCCGCTTTGCAAGCCTACTGCGTTCACGGGGCCCTCATGACCTCTCAGCATCCGGTGCAGAGTCAGGGTCCTTCGATCCCACACGCGAACAACGGTATCCTTTGAGCTACCATGATCGTCAACAGAAATCATCACACTAGACGAGCAGCGATTGCTTACCAACTGACGATCCAGTCCTTGTCAATCCTAAGGTCCAGAACACCACCAGTGTGTCCCTTGAGCACCGCAACAGGCTCCGCCAGGACCTGCCTATCCCTACCCCCCTCTCTCTCCGCGTCAGTGTGTTCCGGACACTCATCCAGCAAATCCCCGGTTTCCAACTTCCAAACGCATATCGTACAATCACTACTCCCAGTGAACATATATCCAACTTTCGGTCGTCCCAGACCATTTCCGTCCAAATTCGAATCCAGATCTGTATCCGTAGTTGTTAGTCGTGTTTCATCAGTCTGTAATTTTCCACGCTCCGGCGAGGGATTAAATGACTCAAAGTCCCAATCCTTCTCAAACTTCAAACACAAGACACTCCCTGTGTGAACACCCGCGTATGTCCCCAAGAGCCTGCCCGTCTTCAGACTCCATATCATGATTGTGCGATCTCGTGAACCGGTAATAATCCGCTTCGAGTCAAACTCGACACAATATACACTTCATAAAAGGAAGATTGGTTAGGTGTGGCGTGTCTATGAACCCAAGAGTTGATACGCACCTATCTGTATGTCCCCTCAACTCCATCATCTCAGGTTCCCACTTCCGCTCCTTATACAGAGCGCCCATATTCAAAGGCTCTGACCTCGACACCGGGATCCCATTCAGATCCATCTGCTTCCCTGCTGCTCTACTTGTTGCCCTGCCCAACGTGGTCGATTCGGCCAACCGATCCACAGTAGACCCACTCGCCGAAGTGCTCAATGAACCATTTCCAGACCCGAGCAGTCTCGCTGGGGATAGAGACCTAGACCTTGGCAAGCCTCGGTTCGTCATAGATCTACCCTCACGAACAGCTTGCGGATCATCCGCAGGTGATATTGGCACCTGAACGCAGGCAGTCCCCATCCACCTTTTCTCTAGCTCCAACCGTTCCATGTACATCTTTTGCCAATCAAACTGTAGTGGGTAGTTTTGTTTTGGTTGGCGAAGTACTTTGGGAACTGCGAGGATAGACGTGGAGACCTGTGGGTGTACGCATGGAGAGATAGCCCTAGATTTGTGTGTAGCGCCGAACTTGAACGCCTGAGGTCTGTGCTTAATTTTCCAACGATGTCGCTTTTGCTGGCGCGTTGGAGAATCCGTTGCGCTGGTCAGCGACCCTGACTCCTGTTTCCGCAAATGGGACATTTCGGCCCTTCGGAGGTCAATATCCCATCTCCCCAAAAATAATGCATGCCAG
This sequence comes from Macrolepiota dolichaula, assembly GCA_003315915.1. Lineage (NCBI taxonomy): Eukaryota > Fungi > Basidiomycota > Agaricomycetes > Agaricales > Agaricaceae > Macrolepiota > Macrolepiota dolichaula. The sequence continues at coordinate 12,724 of QFDT01000411.1, read as the reverse complement.
ACAGAGTTATCATTTGCCAGACGCCGCCACGTGTGTGAAACGGCGAGGCAAGCAAGGATGGCACGTAAAGCGATTTTGGACTCCTCCTCAACTCCATTTGACAACGGATCCAACTTTGCAGCATGAGGATAGCGTGGGTTATTGCAGGAAGGTAGGGGAGGGCAAAGAAGTTGAAGGATGTAGAGACCCAACTCTGGTGGTAATAGAGCTAGAATATCTACCCCAGTTATGGCTCTTACGTCAACGAAGCAGGCCTCATCAATAAGCTCGCCTTCTTCACCATCCAAGGGTAAAAGTCCACTATAATCCAAATCCTCTGCGGGTTCTGAGGTAAACAAGGAATAATGAGAAGGCTGGGCCCTGCCCTTCCCCTTGTTATTCCTGGGAAGGCCGTTCCATAGAAGGGGTGATTGGCGACCGGAGGGAGATTGGCTGCCGAATAGTCCGGTTGGTAGGGAAATAGAGTGAGGGAAAATTGGAGGTGAACCGGCGGGAGAGGAGTTGATAGAAGATGTAGAAGAGGAAGGAGACGAGCTAGCGTGATTGTTTCCAGAGACCGCCTTCCCTGGAGAAGAGAGTGCATCCCAGATACGTGGCAATAGTGTCTTGAAAGAATTCGACGCTGGAGTCATGTTCGGCAGTGATATCGATTCTGTTGGGTGGTTAAGACTCATGAACGGAGTCCCATTAAACCCTGGGCTGGTGTAGTATGTACGGCCCCTGGAATTGGACCAGGTTGGAGATTGGAAGCCAAATCCTGCAAGTGAAGAAGACACAGACCGTCGGTGACCATATGGGTAATAACCGCCTGGGATTCGGATGATAGGCGGGTTGTCGGTTTCCAGTTCCTCTGCATCAATGATAGAATAGTCCGATGTAGAAGACGGTGAAGGTGGTTGTTGGTTATGTGTTTCGGGTTCCTGCCCTTCGTCATTGTCCAGACTGAAGCGAGAAGGTGTTTGGACAATGTCTGCGGTCGTGAGAAAGGGTGATCCTAATACGCTGTTCAACATATATGAAAAGCGCGGATTGTTGGGACAATCTTGCACCCCCTGATGGTTCGGTGAACTGGGCTGCTTCGTGAATTGCGTCTGGATTGTGAGAGTAGAACCCGATGCCCGACGGTGGTGTTGGAATGTCATCGGACGGTGGGAAGGACTATAAGCGCTTGTCGAGCGTCTATTGGGCGGTCTCTGCCGCGAAGATGATAATATTGACGACGTAGAGGGAAGGGGTTGGTCGGTAGACATGGCGCTGGATTGGGAGAGAGTTGAGAGCGGGTGGCGAAGTACTCCTGAGTAGACAGATGATATGACGCTGGTTAAGACGGTCCCGTGATCTACGGTCAGATCACACAAACCCAAATATGCACACACAACGCGTCCATCATTGGCCAAACCCACGCGTTTTGTGCACGAATAGTACCTGTCTGCTAGCGCCTTTTTATGACACCCTGACTTGCTGGAACTATTATTAACCGTGAAGGCTGGGACACGAAACCTGTCCAATTTCATTAATCCCCGGGCCTTGGCTATGTCAATCATGTGTGCGAACCTCATGGCGAGGGTGTCCTCGGTGCTGTTCTGTAACGCTGGGTCAAACTACACTCTGTAACTCGGTAATAATGAAACAACACCTGTCTTTCAGAAATTGTCTCAGGTCTCGTATTCTAAAGCCTTCTTGTTCTCACGAGGCAATCCGACAGCGTAGACGCAAAAACCTAGAAGGTACCGGATGGCGGCTGGCCACCGGGTCGAGCACAGACAGTGACCTCACGAACACTATCACTCCCCTCACCTTTCGATCTTATTTACCAACCTGCTTAATACAACTCTTGTTTGTCAGAAGCTTGCTCTCACAGCCTTAACTGCGTAGAGATGCTGCGTAAATTCCGGGTGCGACCGAAATCGAGAAAGGTCCTCCAACCCTTGCCCCCACACGCAAACCCAAATCCCTGTTTTTCCTTAACGCAGTGAAGCTTTGTTGGGGAGTCTCGTTGGACGAGGAGCTCATCGTATTTTCTTTTTCAGGATGATGCACCAATCATGTTGCAAAATTGTGTGAAACTAGTCTCCAACATAAGTAATGCACAGATCATCAGAATCAGCATGTCAATGCGGTGGCATGAAGCAGCTCTGACGGTGTGTAGGCAATATATCCACGTGAAAATGACCTGGTAAATGATGAGTGGTAAGTGGTAAAGTGTTAGAAGGGGGTTGTTGTGGTAAGATAAATTATGTAGTTAGGAACATGGGAGACCAGGATGTATCTTGAGTAATGATTCCATGAAAATTTCTTCCAACTCCAGAGATACTTTGAAGTGCTATGAGAATGATGCTCTCGCAGCTGGCAGATCCGTAATGACAGCCTCGCAACCCACATGACGCACGCCAACACATCAACTGATCTAACTAAGGGTACACAATTGTGCAACACATGTTGAACGCACCTACCATCATAGTACAAACATACAAGGCGAGTCCACGTACCCTCACAGTATTCCTCGCCACGCTCTGGGTCCACATCTCCTCCCAAGGGAGCAGAAACGGAGGGACTCCCTGCTCTAATCGATCGATATGAATCGACCGCCAGATCAACAACAATGCTCCGGACGGAAAGTTGATATATATTGTGTCGAAAGCCTTTAAACACAAGCAAGAGATATTTTCGCCATGAAATAGGTAGTATCATCCCATTTCAGCCGGCCTCCACCGTATATATGCTCTCGCACAGCCGCACTTGGTAAGACATGTACTGGCCCTAGCTCACATTGCACAGGATCTTACGCAGGCAGATAGTGGGGCTAACGAACAAACTACTCCACATTTACAACCCCGAATCAATCAGCCGAAGTCTATTTATGCTATGTTATGCTGTCACATCTACTATGGCGTCCATATTTAGCTCACGGTCATTCGCGGGGATGCTGTGCCTCACACGACCAACCAACAACGTCTCTCTCTATTCCCATCCATCTGTTGGTCGTATTTAACACCGTGTCAACGCTTCATCCCAGTCTCTTGCCTTTCCATCTCAACCACCAGGAATCCTACAGAAATGGGCCGCTGGACTCAATATGAGGAGGTGAGTTGTAGTCTATTTCGACTGGTGACCTGCGGCTAATGAACACATCGTACTTGATTCATCGTCCTGTACTGCCTTATTCAGGACGCTGCTCGTCTTCCTGAGGGAATGAAGCGTGTTGGTTACGATTCCGATACCCGCCGCTACACTTTCCAAGATCGCACTGGAGTCCTATACCAGTCAGAGCCAGGGAATGTATATGGGACCCTCGTGCCAGTTCGTGAAGCAGTGGAGAGGAGCATTCAGAAATCACGCCCGAATGCCTTTGAGTCGTCTGGTGAGTCCGATCTTGCCGCAATATCACAAGCAAAATCCACCTCCCATCTTCCAATACGATTGATGAAACCTACCCCCAATGTGCTTCGCATCCCCATTCCCTTCCGTATATCACCCACGGTCCCGGTTTTTTATGTCAATCGCTTCGGGTTACATGTGGTGCCTCGTGTTGACCGCGTGGTTCACCTCGAATGCTCCATCCAGCCATTATCTTTTACTGAACGTGCCCCATTTTCTGCAGATCCTGCCAAAAGACGTCGCACCCCAAAAGGCCCAACCATCAGCTCGAGCCTGAATTCCTTCGAGCAATTCCTTCCTTCCGAAGCCATCACCTCACCACCACCTTCCCCAACCAAAAGTCCTTTTACTACCAGTCCAACAAAACGTCTACCGGGTGTTTTCTCAAAGGTCAAAGCAATGACATCAACCATCTCCAGAATGCAGATGTCCACATCCGAGGGTTCTCGCCACTCCAAATCCACTTCCCTTCCTGCACCTTCATCTTCAAGACATCGATCCCACTCGCCCCCACCACTACCAACGCGTCAACGCCGCGGCTATTCGCAGTTACCGGAACCCCGGCTCACGGAGGAAGATACCAGGGGCCTCCTCCGTTCCAAGACTGTGGTTACCCGCTCAAGCACAGACTCGTCAAGTCCACGTTCATCGTACCAGCCGTTCCCTGGACGGAGTACGTCGCGGGCGTCACGAGCATCAGCGATCTCTACGACTTCAACTGTCACTCCCATGAAGACAAGGTGATACATCAGGCTGATACATCAAGTCGAGGCTCCGCAGCTATGATCTACACAGTGGCGACTAACTGCGTCGCAATCTCGCTGCCATAGCCGCAAATTTAAACTGGTTGTATCATTATAGACCAATATTAGACGGGAGGGGGCATGGATAATGGACTTCGCCTTTCTGGATGCGGCATCTATTGTATTTCTTTCTACTTTGTGCTTTACAGGTTTTTGAACTAGTCATGAGTTCTTCTCAGTTTGTGATGTATCGGTTGTGTGTCGTAGTCTTGACACCGAAACTTTTGATATGAGGTCATGCGGCACATTGTTGACGACGATATGAGAATATCCACGCCAGGACGTGACTTTTACACAACAAAGATGCGCTCTGTGTCATACTGTTCAACGTGCATCTGAAACGATTTTCCTCTGGGCCAATAGATTTTGAAAATGCATGGGTTTGGCCTGGAACACAGTTGAGTGTTACTGAGGATATTTTTAGTCCGGAGAGTTGCGAGGACGTTTCCGTGTCTCCCAAGCTGCCCTCGTCTGCTATTGCAGACAACATAGATACATTGGAATGGTACGAGCTACCTGGGACAGAAAGCTCTCAGAGGGATCGAACCTTCCTATCGGATACACCGACACGAGAATGATTGGGCCTGGTTAGTTGGTGCTGGTTGCTCGAAGACAGGGCAGGTCATCTCAGGGTGGCCCCTAATTAGTGGAGATTAAAGATAGAAAATGGCTGCTGGTGCGCAATGGATACCCGAGGAATGTGAGGATTCTTGTTGTCAACGGGGCGACAGGATTGAGGAAGTATTAAGTGGGTGTATTATCCTTCAGAGGTTATCTTCCTTTTTGTTGGGGCACCGACCAAAGAATGAAGTACCTGGAGGGGTGGTCATTAGAGGGGGAACGGGGGATTGGAGGGAAGTGGTAGGAAAAAGAATTATATTTTTGGGGTGGTTTTGAGGGCATCAATTTAGAGGAGAGGGCACCCAAGAGAAAATCAAGAAGCTAAAACAAAATATTCACTGAGGAGGTAGGCTTCAGTTGAGCCAATTCTGATATTTGACTGTGTCCAGGTTTATGGGGTTTGCTGCCCTAAACTTGCTGTGTGAGTCAATCTGCTGGTCTCTTGTTCCCAGCTTGTTCCCATCAATTGTATACTACACAATGAATTTCTGAGGCAATTTACTGCAAAACTAGCTCCAGGGGTTGTATCAGTTATACCACAGGGTGCATATAATTCCCCATGGTGACTTGGATGGTAGGGGTGATAGGTGATATGTTTTAGACAGGATGAAGATAGACATCCCCTGGGTGTGAGTATGGTATTTCTCCACTGAGTTGCTGTCTAATGGAGTACTCAACAACATGTTGTGAATATGTCCTAGCAGCAACAGGGTTCTAATTAATAGGACTATGGGGAAGCACCCATAATGGTGCTATGCACAGTGGTGAGGTAATCTAACACTCACTGGAATATATAAGCAGATAGAGTTTAGTGTATAGCAATAGAGTGATAGAAGAGATGTATTGAACTGTGTAATAGAAGTGGAATACATAAAGTTCATATGTTATGGCCTTGACAATGAATCTGTTATATTGGCTCTACAAGTGGTGCCTTGACTTACTGGAGATCCCTGACTATGAAGTACCAGGCTGATTTACCTTACCACTGTTACAACCTTCCCAAGTGTTCAACTCAGGTTGCAACAAGTAATGAAGACTTGAAGGTGATGAGAGAGTAGAGAAGGGAAAACAATGAGTTGGTAAAGTGTAAGGAATACATAAGAGTAACTATGTGTATATATACTTGAGATGTATTTTTAATGGAGCATCTGTGATAGTGGCTGAGTAAGTACTGACATAGTAGCTGAGTAAACAATAATGGAGTTGCAATTAGAGAAGTAGTGGAGAAGTATCAAGTCCATGACAGGTGGGGCAGTGGTAGGGATGGATGGATATTAATGTACATGGTTATTCCAAGGGAATATAACATTACCTCCTTTTTATGCTCTGTGACCACACAGCTAACCAATGATAAACTTGGCTACTTCTTTCTTGGTGGGTCCTGTGTAGAATTTGTTGTTTACTGTGCTGTGTGCAATGAATAACTTGGTATGGTTGGGTCTTCCTGCAAACATGGGGATCTTGATGCCTTTCATGGTTTCCCAGGTGTTGGCCTTGTCAATGAGTAATGTGGTGAGGATGTGGTCAATGTATTGCTTGTTGAGTTTTCCATTAACATGCAGTGTGGCGAAGGTACTGGGGAATTCCCATTTAACAACTTCTTTAGGTCCAGTGCACTTGGGTGTGGTTAGGAATGTAACCATGTTTTTGACTTCTAATGCAATGGCTGGAATTTGTTTAATGCCTTCATTGTTTGTCCTCTCTTTTTTTTTCTTTTGGAATCCAAGTTTATAGCCATGTAACTAGTACAGCTAAGAGGCATGCAATAGTAGTCCCAAGTAAGTAAAGAAAAAACTACCCTAAAGTGTGTAGGTAAAAGTAGACCTGTAATGCCTCAACATGGCATGTGTAAAAGTAATATGGGGCAAGGAAAAATAGAAAGCATCTGGGAGGAGGAAAATAGTTACCTGCACACATCCAAGCATAGACCAAAACACCAAGACCAGCCAAAACACAATACTATCGAGTGGATAAAAAGATTACCTCACGTTGTTAAGGGTGTCATTGTTGAAAAGGGAGACATCATCATCCCCCAGCTCCACATCAGCATCACCATGAGACATTGAAAGGACAGGACATGTGTGACAGGGCACACAAGTGTGGGGCACTGCAGAAGCTTGTTGGTCTGCAGATACCCAAGTGTAATGACCATGGATCCATGTGTGATTGTATTGATGGTGCCAGAAGAGGCACTACTTGTTGTCCACAGCATGCTTGGTGCTGCAGTTGACACAGAAACTGACATGGGGACAAGCCACATCAGAAGGGGTAGGGGAAATAGTGAGCTTGGCCTTGGGGTTGCCTTTACAGCAGCTGGCCAGCATCTGGTGAGAGTTCTTGTGGTGAGGACCCAAGCAGATGGGGCAGACAGCCATAGGCCATCTGCAGGAGAAGAAAGGGTAGCCCCATTTTTAGCAGCATTGACACTGGCAGGTGCCAGTATGCAACTTGGTGCTGTGGATCTGACACTGAGCTCCATTTAGAAGCATGTGTCAGTTAATAACAGAAAAGGTGCAAGTACCATACTGAGAATCAACCAGGTTGATCTAGAGAGTGGCTGAATTGGCCAGGGCAGAGTTGCAAACCAAGTGGATGTGTGTCACATGGTTGAGATTAATGACTGAGGAAGACAATTCTGTCCTTAACTTGGCCAGGGTAGGGGGAAAAGTCTGTCCAGACTTGTAGAAGGGCCATAAACAATCTTAATAAAAGATTTTGATGCAGAGAGGGAAAGAGAAGCTCCAGGAAGCTTGGTAGTGATAGCAGCAGTGATATTATGGTTCAGTGGGCTCCTAGACCTAAGTTAGGAGGTATCTAGCTAATTAAGGATTGAAATCCTTAACCAGCCTGCTGTTACGACCTTCCTAAGTGATCAACTCAGGTTGCAACAAGTGATGAAGACTTGAGGGCAATGAGAGAGAAGAGAAGGAGAATCAACAAGTTGGTAAAGCGTAAGGAATACAGCAGAGTATCTAGGTGTATATATACTACTGGGGTATTTGTTATGGTTCACCTAGAGGGCACCACAAGGATGGCTGCTAGGCTAGTCAACACTGAAGGATCACTTCAATGATCACCTTTGGCTGACAACACTAGTTGTCCTGGAGTACTGAACAGAGACTGATATCTTCTGTTGTTGACAAACAGAAGAACGCTAAGTTCACTTGAGGGAATACAACAACAAGTTATATTTGAGAGAGAGAGAGATAGAGGACAAGAGTAAAGAGGGAGACAAATGAAAGGTTGAAGCTAAAGCTTCAACTACAGAATAGTCCATTATTTATACAGTTCGAGATACTTCTGTCTTTACTATTTTGTCCATTGCTAACTAAGATGAAATGCTACTGATGGGATTGGAAGGGATGTTGGAACGAGATGGTGTTCTGGGAATGGAAGCTCGTTGTGAAATGGAAGATGACGGATCTATGGAATCTGTACTATTGGAGTTCTCTTGATCCAAAGGCAATGACAATGTGGAGAAGTGGCTAATAGTAAGATTGACAGGGGAGTCGGTCCAGTGGAGGTTGTAGGGTTGGCCCATCAGGTACAGGTGGGTGAAGGACATATCTCCGATGATCTGCCTCCATCTGTAGTTGTTGGTTCCGGTGAGTGCAGGCTGAGCAATCGTAGTCTTGTAGAGTCCGTGCCAATAGATATAGATGAATGGTGAATTATCCCATACCTGGCAAAGGTGGTGGTTGAGGTACTGGGACTCGTACTGAGGGGGCAGAGGGGTTCCATGTGAGGTAGATCAGCCCAGTACTTCTTCATAGTCCAGAATGTCAAGGAGTTCAAGGCACCACTTGTATAGCCAATGTATCACAAATCCTGATGCTTACCTAAGCTCAAGATAAAGACAGGGGAACAGCAGTCTTAGATAAGCAGGTGAGAGATGAGATGAGATCAAAGATCAGATAGTAGATGGAGGATAAGACAGGCTAGGCTGTAGACAAGTTGTTAAGTCTGGGTACTACAGACACCAGACAGCTAGTTTATATACACAGAGGACTAGGACCTGGGACACTACCAGATGACCCCAGGGACTCTGGTCCTTACTAATTACATGGAGAAACTAATATCTCCTAGCCAATGGCATAAAACCCTTACTGATTGTTAACAATGACACCATATGACAACATAGATAAAGATCTTATCTTACTGATTGTTCCAGAACCCTCTAGAACGATGAGGAGTGATAAACTACAGATGGCACAGATAATCAACACATGATACAGATAATAATGATCGGCGCGTAGCTCCTGAACGGATGCACGCCCCGCGACGTCCCGGGTATCGTCAGAATGCGACGGACGAGGCCTTTCCAACGGTACTAAGCACAAAGTAAACGGCCCAGTATTCGGCGAGATATAACGTAAACAATGTATTTTGCCAAATCTGTGACACAATGTAGGGGGTTTGTTGTTGAGACCATAACAGTATTCCTACTGGAGAGTCAATAATGGCGGCTGAGTAAGTATGACATTGTAGCTGAGTAAACAGTAGAGTAATCGCAGGAAGGGAAATAGCGGGAGAATGACAGGTCCATGACAAGTGGGGCAATGATAGGAATGGATGGATATTATAGTACATGATAGCCCCAAGGGAATATAACATTACCCCCTTTTTATGCTCTGTGACCCCACAGCTAACCAATGATGAATTGCGCGAGGTCCTTCTTGGTGGGTCTGGCATAGAACTTGTTGTCGATGGTGCTGTGTGCAATGAATAATTTGGTGTGATCTGGCCCTCCTGCGAATATGGCAATCTTGATGCCTTTCATGGTGCCCCAAGTGTTGGGTTTGTCAATGAGTAGGGTGGTGAGGATGTGGTCGACGTATTGTTTGTCGAGTTCTCTGTTGTTGAGGAGCGTGGTAAATGTGCTGGGGAACTCCCATTCCCTAACTTTCTTTGGGCCTACTCATTCCGGTGCTGTCAGGAAGGAGAGCATGTTCTTGACTTCCAGGGCAATGGCTGGGATGCGCCTGATCTTTTCTTCACCCTCTTTCACCTCTTTCTTTTCTTTGTCAGTTTTGCCTGTCCTCCTGGCCTTCCTACTTTCTAGTGGGTACGGGTCCGTGCCCATGAGGAGTTGTGCTAACTTGACAGCCCCTTCTTCCTTGTCATTTCCATTGTAGTGTACAAGGACAAGTACTTCGGATAGTATGGAGCATAGGGACAGTAATTTCCCTCCAATGTCGGTATTGATGAAGTCCTCTAGGTTGACCTGTATGTCTTCCACATGGTCAATGGCTTGGTTGTGTCTCCTCTGTCCTCGGGTGGCTGCTTGGATTCGCGGTGAGATTGCGGTTAAGACTAGTTGTGCGTCCTTCATTGCAGATTTGGCTGCCATTACTGCCTTCTGTATGTTGGAGATGTCGTTGACACATCCTAGCATTTTGTCGATGGACACTCCTTTCCTGTGTTCAGTAATCATCTAAGTGATAGACAATGTAACTTCGTCCATGGTGATGTCTTGAGTGATGGAGTTATGGGCTTGGGGTTCCTCCATGTTGAGGAGGGAGGCAACAGATTGGCGGTTTTCAGTAGACAACATAGTTCAAAGAGTGCGGTTGATGATGGGTTTTGGCAATTTCTGCCCCCCTTTTATAGGTTTTCCTTGCTCCGCAAGGGACTTCTTGTATGCCTCTAGTGTTTCCTGTGCATTTCCTAACAAGGATGCGGGTATCCATGAGTCATGTTCATCTCCATACCCCTTCCAGTGCACTAGGTATTGTGTTCCTCTGCCCCTTTTGCGTTCTCCGCGGATTTCTTCTACTTCATATTCTTTTTCTTCTTGTTAGGAACCCGTCCAAAGATCTTCTGGACAACCTCCGCTGCCCATTAAGCTTTCCCCATAGCAACAGGATCCTCGGCTCCTGCACTACCATTCAGCCACAGCACTCCATCAGTCCAATATCACCCCTCCACTCCCCTGTGTCCTTATTCCCTCAGACTTCCCTCCTCTTGGTTGCTTGGGCATCTCGGTCACCATTCCTCTGGCAACCTCAGCTATTTGGTTTCTCTTAGTTTCCGGACTTTCCTATTCTGTCTTATCTTTTATCTGATCCTCGTATCTCCTCCGTCCCTCCGAGTTTCCTCTGTAGCTTACTCATTCGCTGTTATGGTCTCGACGACGAACCCCCTCCATTGGTTATACAAGTGGCGCCTCGAACTTCTCGACATTCCGGACTATGAAGAAGTACCGGGCCGATCTACCTCTCCACATGGAACCCCTCCGCCCCCTCAGTACGAGTCCCAGTACCTCAACCACCACCTCCGCCAAGTATGGGATAATTCCCCCTTTATCCATATCTATCGGCACAGACTCTATGAGACCACAATCGCTCGGCCCGCACTCACCGGAGCCGACAACTACGGATGGAGGCAGATCGTCGGAGATACATCTTTCACCCACCTGTACCTGATGGGCCAACCCTACGACCTTCGCCAGACCGACTCCCCTGTCGATCTCTCTATCGGCCACTTCTCCACAACGTCATCGCCTTCGGATCAAGAGAACTCCGATAGTACAGATTCCGTAGATCCGTCATCTTCCATTTCACAGCGAGCTTCCATTCCCGGAACGCCATCCCATTCCGACGTCCCTTCCGATCCTGTCAGTAGCGTTTCATCTTAGTGAGCAATGGACGAAATAGTAAAAGCAGAAGTATCTCGAAATGTATAAATAATGGACTATTCTGTAGTTAAAGCTTGAGCTTCAACCTTTTTCGTTTGTCTCCCTCTTTGCTCTTGTCCTCTCTCTCTCTCTCTCGAATATAACTTGTTGTTGTATTCTCTCGAGTGAACTTAGCGTTCTTCTGTCTGTCAACAGCAGAAGATATCAGCCTCTGTTCAGTACTCCAGGACAACTAGTGTTGTCAGCTGAAGGTGATCGTTGAAGTGATCCTTCAGTGTTGACTAGCCTAGCGGCCATCCTTGTGGTGCCCTCTAGGTGAACCATAACATTCGCTCTGTGTCCATATGATTGCTACAACTTCTTATTCCTTTGTCTTCCTTTGTCTTCCTTTGTCTCTATATGTTCCTTTGTTCATTATCCTATGTAGTACGTCATTAGTAGACCTTATGATTAGTACTACTCTCTTATCCACTGCAGTATATAAACCTAGTCTACTACGTTTGTATTCTCCAGTCTGATAATTGACTTAGATTTCCTCCTCTAACTTGTGTTCAAACCCTCCATCTGTTTGCCTCTGTCTTCGGACACCCCCAGTCTTTCTCTCTCTCCGTCTTCCCTCCCTCTGTCTTCGGACGACCCTCCACCTTCGGGTGTTCTCTGTCCTTGGTTCTCAAGTGAGACCATCGCAATACCGAGAGGGGCGCAACACATAAGTTGAAGCCAAGGTCTCGCCCCCTCTGCTCTGTCTCTGACGTCCGCTCCGACGTCTGGTGTTTGAGTCTTAACACTTCTCCAATTAGTACAGGTGGTGGTGGTGGTGGTGGTGTTTCTTGTACCATATAGGTTGGTGTCCGGTGTGGTGTTAGTAGCAATTCATTGAAGACGTCATGTATGATCCAGTCTTCTGGCAGCTTCAGACAGTATGTCGCTACTCCTATTTGTTCAGTGCTTTGGAATGGTCTGTATTGTCAGTTGTTCAGCTTCTCCATGGGTCTGTTGGTCTTGATGTTTGTCCCTTCAAGCCACACCCATTGTCCTATAGATAGTTTACGTTCTTTGCCTCGTCTACTATCATGGTTTCGCTTTGTTTCATCTCCTTTCATCGTCAGATGTTCCAATACTTCCTTCCTGATCGCTTTTAGGTCTCAGATGAATTCTTCTACCACTGGTGTTTTGGCATCTGCGGACAGGTTTCCTTTCCACAGATGTGTTATGATTCAGCGGGCTCCTAGACCTAAGTTAGGGGGCGCCTAGCTAATTAAGGACCGAGATCCTTAACCAGCCT
>QFDT01000410.1:23030-35340 GCA_003315915.1 Macrolepiota dolichaula | reverse complement strand
CAGTGGTGTCTTGTCCTTGATCGTGTGTTGATTTAGCTTCCTGTAGTCCTGACATAACCTCTTGCTGCTGTCCTTCTTGGGTATGAAGAAACATGGTGCTGCGTATGGGGATTTGGATGGTCTGATGCGTCCTGAGGCGAGGTTTTCCTTTACAAAATCCCGGAGTTCTTCCTTTTCCTTGACCGTCATGGGATACACTTTGGCGTTCATATCTTTGGGTGCCATTTCCGCCAGGTTGATTTCGTGATCCCATTCGCTTGGTACCGGTAGTTTGTTGAAGTTCTTTTTGTTGAATAGGTGGGTGAACCGTCGTAGGTAATGTGGTAGGTCTTCTGCTTTTGTGGGGTCGGTGGTTTTTTCGATGTCTTCCTCGGCTTCTTCTGTCTTTGTCACTCGATTGTGGGTTTCCCACTTTCCGTGTTGTACGCTGCAATCTTCTGGGCATCTGGTGAAATTGATCCGTCCGGCCTTCCAATCTATTTCCGGATTGTGTGCCATGATCCAATCATGACCTAAGAATAGTTCCGCTGATTGTATGTCCGATATTTGCGCCTCCATGTGTTCCGTGTGGTTTCCAATTGCCATCTCGAATATGGCCTTTTCCGTGACCAGGTTTTGGGTTGTTCCGTCTGCGTTGTACACCATTCTCGGGTTTTCTAGTGGTGTCGTGGGTAGTTGTAGTTCCTTTGCTGTTCGTCTGCCGATGCATGTGTCTGTGCATCCCGTGTTGATGATTGCTTCGACCTTCTTTGCTCCTTCCTTGGTTGTTATTGTTGGTTTAATCAGAAGTTCTCGTGCTCCTTTTCTTCTTTGTGGAATGACATATGATTTAGAAGAAAAGTTAGATACATGGGGTCTCGATTTTGCACTCAATCGGACCCTTCGACAAAACCCTGCTCGGCTTCTTCTTCGTCGTTCTCTATTCCCCTGTTCTGGGATTTCTTTGGTGCTCTGCAATTCCTGGCGATGTGTCCCTCTTTACCACAGTTGAAACAGCCTCCTCTCTTCTTCTTCGGCTTCCTACATTCTTTTGCGATGTGTCCGCTGATGCCGCAGTTGTAGCATTTGGGTCCTCTGGATTCTTGTCGTCCTATCTCCATGGGTTGGCCCATTCCTCCATATGTGATGCCTGATGTGGTGTGTCTGTCTCTAGACTCCGTTGATTCGTATCCTTTTCCAACCAATAATATTGCCTTGACCCATTCGTCGTAGGTATGGGGCATCCCTTCTGCCGGATATCCTAATATAGTCTTGATTATGTCCGGGCGTACATTCCTTTTAAGAAGGAAAAGTGCGTGTGCGTCATCTGTGCGGGCTTTGATCTTGAGTACCCTGAACTCTACAAGGTAGTCGGCGGTATTCTTGTTCCTTTGCTTGAACGTTTCGATCTTCCATTCCGCTTCTGGTTGTTCCATGTGATCCCCGAATGTGGATACCATCTCTTTCACGAATTCGTCCCAATTGACTGTATCATCCTCACCTCCCAACTGTGCTAGTTTCATTGAGGCGAATTGTCCTGCTGTCCCTCCTCTGAGGCGTGCTAGTACTGCTGTGGCCTTGTCGTCGGCCCCTTCGATTCTGTTGAATTTCAAAAATAGCAGGGTGGCTCTCCACCAATCTTCGAATTTATTCCTGGTTCCATCAAAGAACCCTGGTTCCGGTACAAGCGATTTTCCGTGGGCTACTGCGGGCGCTGCTGGTGCTATTTCCTGGTCGGACATTTCTTCGCTGTCTGTGTCTTCGCTTTCTGCGTCGTTGCTTTCTGTGTCTGGTGGTTCATCGGCGTTATCGTTGCCCTGTAATTCTTCGTCTGAGAATTCTTCCTCGGTGGTTTCTTCTTCCGATGAGGTCTCTTCTTCAGAGGTGGTTTCCTCTGCTAATGCTGGTGTCGGTTCTCTGGTCCTGTCTCTAGAAGCAGGTCCACTAAGGCTCATACACAATGGCCTTCTTCTGCAAGGTGAGTTGTGGACGCTTTACCAAATGTTACGACCTTCCTAAGTGGTCAACTCAGGTTGCAACAAGTGATGAAGACTTGAGGGCAATGAGAGAGAAGAGAAGGGGAATCAACGAGTTGGTAAAGCGTAAGGAGTACAGCAGAGTATCTAGGTGTATATATACTACTGGGGTATTCCTACTGGAGAGTCTATAACGGCGGCTGAGTAAGTATGACATAGTGGCTGAGTAAACAATGTAGGGATCGCAGGTAGAGAAGTGGCGGGTCCATGACAAGCGGGGCGCTGATAAGAATGGATGGATATTATAGTACACGATAGCCCCAAGGGAATGTAACAGAGACATCTTAGGTCTCAGAGGCATTCCAGGTGGTGATGGTGAAGTTGATGGAGCTCTTGTGGATGGTATTGAAGGAGGTAAAGGTATATTCCTTGGTTAAGGAGATGCAGGATGACAGTCTAGAGATGTAGGCATAGGTGGTGGTGGTGCATCCTTAGTTGTCTTGATATAGGATGGCTTAGGTGTTGACGAATCCTTTGGAGGATTAAACTCTACTTCTTTGTGATTAGAAGGTTTGGAATCTGGACATTGAGGGAAGTATCCCTCATCAAATATAGCTGTAGGAGAAACAAACAGCACATTGCCCTGTGTGTGGCGCATGAAGATATAATTTCTGGTGCTGTCATATCCCAGGAATATCATTAATTCAGAACGAGGTGAAAGCTTATTCACTTGTATAGCATCTGGAAGATAGATGTATGCACCACAGCCAAACACACAAATATGGGACACTGAAGGTTTGACACCAGTGAAGAGTTCTTCAGGTGTTCTCCATTCAATTTTTCCAAGGGGAGTTCTATTATAGACGTGAACAGCAGTATTAATGGCAAAATTCCACCAGCTGTCAGGAAGACAAGCTTGAAGGCGCATAGCTTGAGCCTTCTCATGCAATGTTCTGTTCAGTCTCTCAGCACGTCCATTCTGTTAATGGATGTGAGGTGCACTCATTTTGTGCACTATCCCCTTTTCTCGTAAGAAACTCTGTAGTCCTTGAGAGATAAACTCTCCTCCTCAATCAGTGCGTAGCTTCTTAATGCTCTTATTTGTTTGATTCATCAGAAGCATCATTAGCTCAACCATTTTGGGAGCAGCTTCTGACTTCTTTCTGAGCAAAGCAATATGAGCATGAGAGGAGTAATCATCCAAGAGCATCATGACCCATTTGTACTTCCCATAAGATAAGATAGGGAGTTCAAACAGATCTGAATGGACAATTTCAAGGACATCTTGAGCACAAGTTGGATTTTCTTTGAATGATTTCTGACTCATCTTCCCCTTTGCATAGGCAGGACATATATGTTTGCGAAGAGAAGTAGTTATTTTTGGTGCATTTTGAGTCTGCTGTGGTAAGCGACTGAGCACCTTGTCAGAAGGATGTCCAAAATGTTGATGCCAGATTTCATAGCTGGGTTCCCTGGCTTGTAAGCTAACAGGGTTAAGCTTCGTATGCTTAATAATGCAAGTACTAATCACCTGAATAGATGATTGGAACATTGAGTGAGGGTGAGCGCTCAGTACTGCATTTCCAGCCTTATCACAAAATACTGTGCTGTATTGATCAGCTTGGCTATATAACCCAGACTGGTGTAGTTGTCCAGCTGAGAGCAAGCGATCGTGCATGCCATTTACAAGATATACAGGCCACAATTTAGAAGTGGCTGTCTTGATGGCACCAGAGCAATGATCTTGGATCTCATGTTTGATTAGAACTGTGCCTCACCCTGAGATATATAAAGGGGCGTTTTTATTGGCTGTTTGTATAATGCCAAATTCTCCGAATTGGAGATCAACAAAATCATTCCTAAACGGAGTGAAGTGTGATGAGGCACCTGAGTCAAGTATCCAAGTGGCATTCTCATATTGAGAGCCTTTTCCTTTACAGTGAGCGCATAAAGCTTTCTCACATTTGTGCAAGTTCACACATTGTGGTCCAAGCAATAAAGTTATTGTAGATAAGTCCTTTGTAGGACTAGGACCAGATACAGCATTGTAGGCTACAGGAATACTACTAGAAGCGACGCTCAGAGGTCTGCAATTCTGTAATTCCTGGTTAGAATTAGATGTGTGAACATGATTCAGCACATACCCAATGGGTTTGATGAGACCCATGTCATCATCTTCTTCTCCCAGAAATATTTCATCGTCATCTCTAACCTGTGTACCAGGGAGTTTGACAACTGGGGTAGAAAGGATGTCTAAGTCCATCTCCCATTCCTTCTCAGTAGAAGTTTGAGCCATGGGTTCCTCAACCGTAGGTGGGAGGTCAGGCTCATTGCTAAAGAATTGGATGCTCCCAGGACAAGCACCATACTTCTGTTCCATCCTCTTCTCATAATATTTGAGTGCTCTCTCTCTAGCAAGTGTTCCAGGGCTCTTGGAATGTTTAATGGGAGCCCTGGGACTGATACAATTAAGGAGAGGAGCAGAGGACAAAGGAGGGGTGACCTGGGGAGCAGGAGAAGGAGCAGGAGGGGGAGTGATGACTTGATTGGTGAGTGAAGCGAAACCGATTGCTGAGGATGCGTCATAGGCAATATTTGCCCTGGATTCCTATGGGTTCTGGTGGCCTTTGAATTTACCACCCCTGCCGCCACATTTGCGATTGAAGTTCTTCTGGTTCTTCTGGCACTGCTGTTGCTGTTGGGGTTGCTGATTAGGCTGATTACCCCCTTGGCGATTCTTCCAGTTGTTGTTGTACTGGTAGTTAGCCCTTTGAGTACGATTAGCAGTGCCTCCAGAGTTTTGAGACCATGCAGCCTGTATAGCATCATGGACGCGAGCCCATGTCAGGTTTGCTATGGCTGTCCTGTTTGCCAGGATGGATTGAGCAACTGACTCCCATCCATCAGGCATAGCCTTCAGGAGAATCATTGCTTTGAGGTCGTCAGGGACCGCAACCTGATTGCTGTCAAGAGTAGTGAATAGTGTCTCTAATTGGGCAATCTTAGGAGCAGGGTCCGAGTTGGAAGGAAGTTGCCAGGTAATCGTAGAAAGGAATGTGGCGTAGACAGTGGCAGGCCCAGGAGTACCATAAACAGTATGAAGCTGGGTCCACAAGTTCCTAGGATTGGTATATCCGTGAAGAAGCAAAGAATCCGGCAAAGAGTTGTTGAGAATAGCCATAGCCTGAGACCTCAAGATATTGTGTTGATTCAGCTCATCAGCATCAGTAGGAGTAGGTGGAGCAGTTTCTCCTGTAAAATCCCATGCAGTAGAGTTAGTGCCACTGGCAATGTTGAGGGACAAGTGGGATTGGACTCTGATAGCCCAGTATGGGTAGTTCTCAGGTCCAGTGAGACAAGGGATGCTGGTGGGGCTGACAGTGTTAACTGGGATGGCCATTCTAACAACAAAGCATCAGTAAAGCTGCAAACTAGTGCACTAAACAGCAAGGGTTTCCCCTAGATAGGTAAAGGAAAAATCATCGCAGAGCAGAGCTCTGAGTATAGATCAAGCCTCCAACAGTTGCAGCAACATAGGTGCGCATAAACTGAGGTGGCAATCGGGGCCCATAACCTGTTGTGAAGTATGTCCTAGCAGCAACAGGGTCCTAATAAATAGGACTATGGGAGAGCACCCATAATGGTGCTATGCACAGTGGTGAGGTGATCTAACACTCACTGGATGTATAGGAGATAGAGTTTGAGGATGTAGAGTGTATAGCAATTGAGTGGTAGAAGAGATGTATTAAACTACTGAATAGAGGTGAATACATAGGGTTTATATACATATTCTTAAAGACTATTCATAGAAGTATCTACTGGATCATATAGTGGAATGGTTCTACATATAGCATAGGATTGTCCAGTGGATAACTTACATCTGATAGTTGGCTGACATCATCACTCAATCACAGTACCATGCCATGGCCTATCTTGGGTTCAGTGCTGTCCAGGGTAAAACAGGCATCACAATGCCCTCAATTCTTAGAGGCCTTGGAATTTACATCAGTTCTGTGACTGGCAGCATTGTTGTCAATGATGAGCTCTGAGGTCTCCTTGATGCCGGTGATGAAGAAGTCCACCCAATCAGCACAGTGCTGAATTATCTCTATGACTGGTGGAAGCACCTAGACCCCCCTCAAGACTCCGACCTCATTTCCCTGGTCCAAATACCAGAGTGCTTGGAGCTGCATTGCGAGGAGCTGAGCCAGCTCAAATTCAAGCCAAATCCAGTCCCCCCTCCAAAAAAGATTTTGCCGGACCATGTGCCCAGCTCATGTCGCCGGTGCTGGTGTTACAGCCGAAACAATTTCGATTGTGAATCCATTGCAGGAACTAGGAATGTCACTAGTTAGAATGTTAGTAACATCAATGAACCCTTGCTAGGAGTGCTATAGTACCTAGCTATGAACCTCACTAGAGAGACCAGTCATTAGTACCCTTTACTGGAAAAGCGTACAGTATCAAGGAGTAATACTATGTTAAGACTCGAACACCGGACGTTGGAGCGGACGTTGGAGATGGAGCAGAGGGGGCGAGACCTTGGCTTCAACTTATGTGTTGCGCCCCTCTTGGTATCGCGATGGTCTCACTTGAGAACCAAGGACGGAGAACGCCCGAAGGTGGAGGGTCGTCTGAAGACGGAGGGAGGGAAGACGGAGAGGGAGAAAGACTGGAAGTGTCCGAAGACGGAGGCGGACAGACGGAGGGTTCGGACACAAGTTAGAGAAGGAAATCTAAGTCAATTATCAGACTGGAGAATACAAACGTAGTAGACTAGGTTTATATACTGCAGCGGATAAGAGAGTAGTACTAATCATAAGGTCTACTAATGACGTACTACATAGGATAGTGAACAAAGGAACATATAGAGACAAAGGAAGACAAAGGAGGACAAAGGAGGACAAAGGAATAAGAAGTTGTAGCAATCATGTGGACGCGGAGCGAATGAGCAAGCTACGGAGGAAACTCGGAGGGATGGAGGAGATGCGAGGATCAGATAAAAGATAAGATAGAATAGGAAGGTCCAGGAACTAAGAGAAAACCGAATAGCCGAGGTCGCTGGAGGAACGGCAACCGAGATGCCCGAGCAACCGAGAGGGTGGAAGTCCGAGGGGATAAGGACACAGGGGAGCGGAGAGGTGATATCGGACCGACGGAGTGCTGTGGCTGAATGGTGGCGCAGGAGCCGAGATCCTGTTGCTATGGAGAAAGCTTAACGGACAGCGGAGGTCGTCTGGAAGATCTTCGGATGGGTTCCTAACATACTATTAGCTTTGGACAAACATACCCTTAGCTACAGGTCCATCTAGCGAGCAGAGCCTCGCTAGCACATTCAAAGTGTCTTGCTACGACTATCAATAGCGCCCCGGATCAGTAGATCAATGGATCACTAAGGCAAATGGGCCCTGAAGTCTAGCAACGCAACCCTATTCACCCAAAACAATTAGCGATGTCAGTCCATTTAGAATAAAACAACTCTTTAAGATTGGTTCATGATATAGCACTCTAGCTACGGCTTGAGCCCAGTAATTAGTCAGTGCACAGCTGCACTAGTTAACCCTCCAGAATCAAACCAAGACACATGGCGGAAGAACCGGCTAGCAAGGAGATATCTCGCAAGCTTGATAGCTTGCAAGGCACTGCCAAGTTGTCCCGAGTGCCAATAGCAAGGCGCCAGCTAGCTATCGATTGCTTGATAGCTGTTAGCCACATGTTGGAATAGAGATAAAGCTTAGGTACGCATGACGGCCTGACGTCATATGCTACCAAACCTAGCTACTGATGGATGTAGCTAGGTACCATAGCTTGCGAGAGCACTGTCCACATGGACACACATCAGGGATAACTAGATAAACTCCCAATTGGTCTAGCGAACCCTCAACCCAGGTTATAAGGTAGCTAGTGAGAGTCCAACAGTCCAATAATCCAATATTTTACTATTTCTTTATTTGTAATCTAGTTAGTCTTGCGATGTATAAATACCCCTTGCTAGTGAGTGTGTTGGGCAAGCAATCTTGCCAGCTCGTCTAGTGATAGATCATATATAAGTGATTTATTAAGTGACTTGTCTAGTGTGAATTAAGATTTAGCTTTGGTCAATAGAGACCTCAGACTAAGGAAGTGAGATTAGATTAACAAGAATTCCTATAGATTGGATATAGCGAGTTGATTGACGAATGATCACTAGCATTCTCATTGCATCTTGTATCAAGAAGGTACAAGTTGGTACGTTCACTATGTTGAAAGCAAAGTGTACAACGAGCACGCATGGTAGTGTATGATAAGGGAAACACTTGCCTTGCTAGTTAGTACTGGTGGTAAGACTTTTGAGGAGTGCTTAGGGTTTGCTTGAGAGCAAGTAAAATGAGCAGAGAGAGTTATCATAATTGGATGTATCTAAGGTCCTTATATACCATAGAGGGTCCAGGGTATCTACATACTACATACTATGCTGACAAGCCCATCAACAGATGCAGAATGTACGCAAGTGGAGAACTGTCAGCTACTCTATTATTCTATTAATAAGTAGCATAATGGAAGCGTGCAGGTATTCATTCCGCACAGCCTTGTATGATCAATGCTTCTATTGTCAACGTATGGCAAGAGCAATGATCCGGTCCGAGCGCCCGTGACGGCGCTTATGCTGTCACGTGATGTGACATGTGACGAGAGCATGACTAGCGCTAATGCTGCCTTGTCAACACACTAGATTGGGAGGGCATAACTACAGTGCAGCTAGCTACTGGCCTGTTAACTGTCCTCACGAATCCTTTATCTTGGTATCTGTAGTGATGTAGCTATCATTTAGAATTTGAAGTTATATTTCAATTAAACAACCTTGTCCGTTGTCACCTAGCAACCACCCCGTTAGTGAGCCCCCTGCTTGCTAGCTACTACCCCCCTTCACCCCTATCTACCTATTTGATTATCTCCCCTTTGAAACTTGTTCGTGAGCACTAGCAGTTAGTAGTGGTGAACTTAGTGACCCATTACAACTTATAGTATTTTTGTATTGAATTCACTACTACTACCCAACTAGCATATTACCAGTTGTACCGGGGTGCTGCGATGGATGCACTCTGGCACCTCCAATCCCTCCAGATCATGGTCTGTGACATGGAGGATAAGCAACAGACAAAGTTCCAGCTTGGCATGCATTGTGCCGCTGGATTTCATGAAATCAGGATGGCTGCCCTTGCCAAGGCCACATCCCATCCGGAGGATGCATACAATGCCCAACCAGACCCTGGACCTTTGCAGCCCCAATCAGTTCCAGCCCCTGCTCCCTTGCTGAGCGGCCACATGGCCTCAACCAGCTTGGCTCGACCTCGCCAGAACAAGCCTCACCAATCAGTCAGACAGCTTCCCAGAAATGAACTCATCAACTGGGTCCATGAGAATGCAGTTGCTGAGTGTGACTGGGTGACTCCTCACCCATCCTTGAAATGGATGTGGGGTACCAACCTCACCGAGGCCAACATTACCAAGATGCACCAGGGGTGGGATTGGGCACAGAACCGGCTGGTCAGGCCCTATGATGAGAATGTCATACCCCCCGGTTGGTACACTGGTGAATGGTCCACTAACCCATCACTCTCATCGACCCGCCTCCAATTCGACGCGTCACGATTCAACCTAGTCCACCCCCTCCAATTCGGCGGACTCATCCAACGATCCACTGAGGATGCCGGTGTGTACCTCACACATAAAGTCCGAAGGGGATGGAAGCGCGGCCTCAAAACGAGTATCCTTGCGTTCGATGTAGCGCAATTCTTTCCATCTGTTAATCACTCCCTCTTGGCTCGCATCCTCGACAGACATGGTTTCCCTCTCTGCCTAGTTAACTTCTTTTCCGATTACCTCTCCAATCGTTTTACTTCATATTCCTGGAACAACCATTCTTCCCCCAAGTTCCCTGCCTCTGTTGGCGTCGGACAAGGGTCCGCGCTATCACCCATCCTTACCTCCCTCTTCCTCTCACCCTTTATGTACTGTTTTTCTTCTGATCCTCGGTGTAAAATACTCTCCTTTGTGGACGATGGACTCATTGTTGTACAATTGGACAAATTCTCTACTAACGCTTCTCTACTCACACAGGTCTACTCTTCCTGTTCCTCCTTCCTCACCTCCATGGGCCTCGTTCTTGAACACAACAAGAGCGAAGTCTTCCACTTCTCCAACCGACCCTGGGCCGAACCCAATCCTGACGTCACTCTTCGACACGACGACGGAACGACTTTAACGCTCACCCCCAAGCGTTATATCCGGTACCTCGGCTTCTATTTCGACCGAGCGCTCACTTTCAAGGAGCACATGCGATATTACGCTACCAAGTCCCTGTCTACTGTCAAGTGTTTACGCCTGCTTGGCAACTCGGTGCGAGGTCTTTTACCTTTACAAAAGCGACTTCTTTACAGGTCATGTGTCGTCCCCGTGATGACATATGGCCTAAAACTTTGGTTTTACGATGGCGCTCGTAACAAAGCGCTCATTGAAACGCTCAACAAAACTCAGCACTCTGCGGCCATATGGATCACAGGCGCCTTCCGCACCACCCCTCGAGGCGCTGCCGAATCTATCGCCGGTCTCATCCCCCTTCACCTCCACCTACAAAAACTCACCAAACGATGCAGCACACGATTCCGCACTCTGCCCGATAACCACCCGCTAAAACTCCTTACCCAGGATGAAGACCTGGAACATATCAAGATCAAATCTCCCGCTGTCAACTTCCTACGAGACAGCGCCTCTGTCACTGACACATTCAAGCGCCTACACCCTAGCGCTCAACCCGGTATGAGAGTAGTCGATCATTTCTCTTCTTCTCAAATTTCCTTTCAACATTGCCCACGCGCATCAGACGATGATCCGCAAGCTGTCCGCCGATACCTCGATGAGGCTAGCGAGGCTTGCGATCAAGCGCTTGTTTCTTCTTCCTCTCTTCTCCTTTCTATGGACGGCTCGTGTCCGATTAACTCTTCTAACAAATTGTACGGCCAGGGCTACAGCCCTCTTTCACTTTCTTCTACTTCTGCATATCTTCTTTTTGATTCTTCAATTTCTTCTCCTGTTAAATCTCATGTTGTGCCTTGCGGACATGTAAACTCTTCAGACTCAGAATCGTACGCTCTCCGCCTCGGTCTCCTTTCTTCTCTATCTTTTTCTTCTGATACTGCGCGCTCTGACAATCGTAGTATTACCCATATTCTCATTTTCACTGACTCAATTGCGTGTGCTAAACGTCTGTTTGATTACAGCGCCCACAGTGCACATCAAGATGCCCTCGCCATCGCCGAACCTCTCCGCTCCTGGCTCTCTCTCTCCCCATCCCACAAAATTACTTTCTGGGACATACTGTCATCGCTCAAGTGGTCGATCCACCACCAAGCCCATAAACTCGCCAAGTCCTTGCGAGTCCCATGCGTCCCTCACCACTCCCGACGCTCCCTCGGCTTCATTCGCAAATCGTGGACCGACCACTATCTATGGTTATGGCAGCACCGTCATACCTCAAACGATACGTCATACCGAGGGAACCATTTCCTCGACCTCATGGGATCGAACGACCACCCCGTCCTCCCCACCTACGCCAATGGCGGCTCATGGCTCACGCGAGACATGACGCCATCCTTAGCCGCGCGACTTACGCGCTGCATATCCAACCATGCGCCTATCGGCACTTACCGAGCGCGTTTCTTCCCAGACGCCCCCACGTCGTGTCCATGCGGTCATATGCTGGAGACACGTGAACATATTATACAAGACTGTCCGCGGTTTAAGCGGCTGTTTTCCAATGGGCGCTACGACATCCTGGCGTGGCTGATAAATTTCCTGGACAACAACCCTCTGGCGTTCGCCTTCCCCCCTGATGAAGGGGACCTTCAATGGAGAGAGACCATTCGTAACCGAGCCCTACGGAGGCGAGACCGGCAACAAAATTTCATCGAAGATGTGCACTAAAGCGTTGGACATCGGACTTACGGTTAGTTCTTCTAAACTTTCCTCTTTCTTCTTGTGGTGGTAGTTACAGGGGAATAGCAAAACCTCATTCTGCCCCCTCCACATTCCTGGAACCGTTTCCTTTTCTTCGTTGTCTCTGTTCGTCGACTTCCGCTTTGTTATTGCGGTTGGCGCCACTTCTCGATTTCATTTTCGAACTACTAGCCTAGTTTCTCTCTTCCTCGACTCGACTCGCTTCGCTCGTCTCGTCTCGGACACACTAGTTTGTCATTTCCCTAGCCTCTGACCGTGTGTGTGTGTGTTTCGGATTCTTGGACTTGGGACTGCTATCGCGCGCCCGTTTGTACTTAGTTAGATACTAGTGCAATAAAATTGGATTTAAAAAAAAAAAA
>QFDT01000410.1:7518-23023 GCA_003315915.1 Macrolepiota dolichaula | reverse complement strand
AAAAAAAAAAAAAACCCATCACTCTCCTCCCACACCTCCCACCACCACTATTTGGCCATTGGGGAGCCGACTACTCCTGAGCGGGACTTGACCAGCTCTGAAGAGCCCGAGCATTTCCAGCAGCAACCTCTTGCCCCCTATTGCAAGGATCACACTGAGTGGTTCCCACCCTCACCTCAATTTCCGGCCACCCAGAGTCCCACTCCCCCAGAGACCGGGCGGCCCTCTCATATGGTGGCTGCTGATATCTATGACCTCCTGGATGATAATGATAATATGTCTGAGGCATCAGTTACCAAGGAAACAGGTATGTTGTATCTGCAACTACAACTAGCTTTTTACTAACTACTCTGACAGGTGTTGAGAGTGCTGGGATGTCTGCCGTGGACATCTTTGTGCTCTTGGATTCAGAAGACGAGGATATGCCGGCCAGCCCTAGCCAACCACCTGCTACACCAGCCCCGGCACAAGGCCCCTTCACTGCCTTTGACTTTCAATTCTTTCCTGGGCCAGATGAATGTGCTGAAATGGACTTGTAATTTTTTTGTAGCATTTGAATTTGTATTATATATGTAAACACATTGATAATATACTGTTAACTACCTTCTTGACTCACTCACACCTGTGTGGCTCTGGAAACTGAAAGTGGCCGGCCATCTCCAACCATGAATGAAGGGTGCCAACCAGCACTTCAAACCCAGTAAAACTATCCATCCAGGGATCAAATATTGTTGAGTATGTGGGTGCATAGTACTGGTTGCCAGCCTGGGGTCAGCCCCTGCGATCAGCTAGTTTCATAACCTGATCGGCCAACCCATAACTGGGTACCCTGATCGGCCATTTCTACCATTGACCCAGCTCACTAGTAATATTGGATGTGCCAGCTGACCGGCACATGTGACACAAAATATTGACTGCCAATACTGGTCATTCATCCCCTATCGGCCATCCTTGTTGGCAACATATACACAAAAATGTAAAAGTATATATTATACAATATGTGTAAATCCATACTCCTTCTCATACATCACCGGTTTTTTTTTTTTTTTTTTAAATCACATTTTATTGCACGAGCGTCTAGCTACATACAAACGGGCGCACGATAGCAGTCCCAAGTAGTCCAAAACAGATGAAGAAAGGAAAAGAAAATAATACAAAAAGTAGATACTCGTAGCAGCTCAGAATGATACGCATCATGAGAGAAAGTAGTTGAGGCAGTAGAGAGTACCGGCAACGGACAAGGATAGATGGATGGAATGCACCAAGCGCAAAGCGTAGAAGTGGCGATGCACACAATAAAAAGTGCAGCAATCGTCGAACAGAAACGTCAAAGAAAGTGAAATGAACCAGGAATGGGGGAGGGCCCGAAAAAGGTTTGGTTGTGCCCCCGTAAAAAGAGTAGTCCGCCAAGAACCGAACACAACAGCCCAGGAGGCAGCTAGAAAAGAAGAGCATGTCAGACGTACCAGTTAATCATAGCATGGTCCCTTCAGTGCACATCGGGGATGAGGTTTTGATTGTGTTGTTGTCACCTCAAGGCTCGTGCTGCGATGACTTGTCTCCACGCATCGTTGTGGTCAACAAATGCAAAGGTGGTTGGGTTCTCCCTTAGGAAGTGGACAATCCAGGTGAGCCCGGACCTATTGCCGAAGAGGCGCTTGTAACTAGCGCACTCGTGGATGATGTGGTCGCACATCTCCATTGGAGACGCGCATGAGGGGCACGAGGTGGGCTCGTTCGGGAAGAAGCGTGCATGGTATGTGCCAATAGGTGTGTGGTTGGTGATGCAGTGAGTTAGCCGCGCGGTAAGTGAGGGTGAGTCCCAACATAAGGGTAGCCACGACCCTCCATTGGTGTACTTTGGGAGGACTGTCTGTCCATTGGCCCCAGTGGTGTTGAGGAAGTGATGTCCCCTGTAATCCTTGTTGTCCATCTGGTGAAGGGTTCGCCAGCGCCAGTTGAGATAGTCAGTGATGCCCTTATACATCACTGGTTGCCAGTGTATTTTTTACCTTGTACTGGCACTGTCAGCCATCCCTTTCCGCTCAATTGCCAGTGGACCCACTGGCCCTGTGTCAGTCGATACATTGTATGCACCCACTGGACCATGCCGGTCAATACATTGTAGGTTGACTACCTGATTGTATTCATCCAGACCATCAAGGAGGGTTAATATGGTGTCATGAATCCTGGCAAGTAGTTGCTTGATGGCAAAGGGTTGGACAATGAGTGTCTCAAACTGCTCGGCCACAAGCCTTGGCGAGTGAATCTTGGCTACTGATTTTATCAGCAGGAGGTCCTGCAGGTTGACTTGTTTCGCAGAGTGCATTATTGGGAGGGTTAGCGGGGATAGTTGTGCTGTTATTTGTATTGCTGAGGGAGCAATCTGGGATGTCCATGCTCATGGCCACCATGCTGGGGAGTCCAGTGGGACTACTGATGTTACGACCTTCCTAAGTATTCAACTCAGGTTGCAACAAGTGATGAAGACTTGAGGGCGATGAGAGAGAAGAGAAAGGGGAATCAACAAGTTGGTAAAGCGTAAGGAATACAACAGAGTATCTAGGTGTATATATACTACTGGGGTATTCCTACTGGAGAGTCTGTAATGGCGGCTGAGTAAGTGTGACGTTGTAGCTGAGTAAACAGTGGAGTAATCACAGAATGAGAAATAGCGGAAGAGAGACAGGTCCTTGACAAGCGGGGCAATGATAGGAATGGATGGATATTACAGTACACGATAACCCCGGAGGGAATATAACACATCTCTCAATATCTCCCTTATCATACTTCTTCCTCTCCTTCACAGTATCAGGGAAAAACAGTACTTGAACAATGTTGTCCCAGGGTTTGGGTTGTGCAGCATGTATCCAAGTTGTGGTGGTGTTGATCTTGTTGCCTTGGAGCTTGTTGTCAACAAGATGTGCAAAAAAAGCATCGCAGGCTTTACAACTGAGCTCTATAACACCTGCTTTAGAATAACAGGATACTTC
This sequence comes from Macrolepiota dolichaula, assembly GCA_003315915.1. Classification (NCBI taxonomy): domain Eukaryota; kingdom Fungi; phylum Basidiomycota; class Agaricomycetes; order Agaricales; family Agaricaceae; genus Macrolepiota; species Macrolepiota dolichaula. The sequence continues at coordinate 20,030 of QFDT01000410.1, read as the reverse complement.
AAAAAAAATACACATCCTTGGCATCAATGATTTCTTGTATGAGCATGTGATTTTTGGGGGTAAGGTCTTTGAGGCGAGTGATGTTGATTTTGTTGATAACAAGCATGATGGGTTTAGTGGTTGTCAATGTCTACTACAAGACATAGTAGGTTGGTTTTTTTTTTTTTTTAAATCCAATTTTATTGCACTAGTATCTAACTAAGTACAAACGGGCGCGCGATAGCAGTCCCAAGTCCAAAGCAAGAAGCACAGCATAATCAAAACATAGGAAAGAGAGATGATATACTACAGTGTCCAAGACAAGGCGAGCGAAGCGAGTCAAGTCGAGGAAGAGGAGAAAACTAAGCTAGTAGTCCGAACATGAAGATGAGATGTGGCAACAACCGCAATAACAAAGTGAAAGTTAACAAACAGAAACAACAAAGAAGGAAAGCAATATCCAGGAATGTGGAGGGGGCAGAAGAAGGTTTTGCTAATCCCCTATAACTACTGCCACAAGAAAAAAGAGGAAAGTATGAAGTACTAACCGTAAGTTCAATGTCCAACGCTCTAGTGCACATCTTCGACTGAGTTTTGCTGCCAATCCTGTCTACGTAAGGCTCGGTTGCAAATGGTCTCTCTCCATTGGGGATCTCCGTCATCAGGAGGGAAGGCGAACACAAGGGGATTGTCGTCCAAGAATTTAATTAACCACGCTAAGTTGTTGTAGCACCCATTGGAAAACAGCCGCTTGAACCGCGGACAGTCTTGTATAATGTGTTCACGTGTCTCCAGCATATGACCACATGGACACGATGTGGGGGCATCTGGGAAGAACTGTGCTCGGTATGTGCCAATAGGCGCATGATTGGAGATGCAGTGCATGAGGCACGCAGCTAGATTGGGCGTCATGTCTTGGGTGAGCCATGATCCACCATTAGCGTAAGTGGGTAGGACAGGGTGGTCATTTGATCCCATGAGGTCAAGGAAGTGGTTTCCTTGGTACAAAGTATTGTTGGAGGTATGGCGATGCTGCCAAAGCCAGAGATATCAGTAGTAGGTTGGTTTACTCACCGACTAAGTGCAGCTTTCTTGAGCTGCTTGTAACAGTACAAGCTTTCACCGACTCTGAGTAGGTGGACATAATCCTTTGCCACCTGATTAGTCAGGTGCTGGGCAGATCTTAGCTGACCAAGCACTAGCTTGTAGTAATTTTTATTGTATAGTAAATTCATTATAGAAGAGAGGAATGGGCAAAGGCCCTGAACACCAAGAACCAACTCAGACGGCTGACACTGACATTATTGGAACCCCCAGGGTGAATATGCTGCCATTTCACTGAACTCAAGTGGTGTCTTTGGTCATCATCTCCTGTTTCCAACAATGCAGAGTGCGTCCCATTTAATAATTTTAAGAGATTATTTGACCTTCACAATTATAGGCTCTGCTGGCGAGGCCGCATTCATGACTGGTTTGGAACGGAATGCCAATATTGTGTAAGTTATTGCTACTGACAAGGGTGTGGCTTCTGAACACTGTTTGCCAGATTTGCTGTGTCATACACACCATTACTCAGAGTAAGTAGTTGGCTCATCTTGGCTCTCACAAGCTGACCAATGAATACCAGTCCATTGTTAGTCACCAATGGGCAAGTCGGATTAGATTCTGTTGTAATGACACTAATATTTGTTCATTCAGATACCTAATCTTGTTGGCTTTAAGTGAGTCTCCAAGGTCCTCAATTATTCTTATTATATCTCACTTTCTTAGTGCTGGAAACGTCTACCGGTCTACAAGCTTCTACGTTCAGAAGCTTTTCAGTTTGAATCGTGGTGATAAATACCTCCTGAGCACACTACCTTCACACACAGGCACCTTGCACTGGAGCGTTGTTCGCAAAACATCCACCAATCAAATCATCATAAAGGTATCTCCACTCTTCTCTTGATCTCAATCCTGTTTGCTCATAACACGTCACTGCGACCAGATCTCCAACACCGCCACCACTACCTCTCAACTCACATTTAACCTCCCCTTTGTGAATGTTGTGACTAGTGGGATTGCACAGGTGTTAACGGGAGAAGCGAATGACAGCAATACGCCAGTGAATCCAAATCTGATCACACCGCAGAATAGCACTATCAGGACTGGGAGATCCTTTAGCTATGATGCGCCTGGTAATAGCGTCAATGTCCTGATATTTACAGCCTCCTAAACAGAAGTGCTTCAGCGAATGAGATATCCCGCGTTTTTCACTGTGATCTGTGAATATGGCATCTCGGAGCTTTGTATAAATGTTTATGCAATGCACTTTGGTTTGGTTGATTGTTGCTCCCGACTAGCTCTGCAATACCTTGGATTGATCAGGGTTGCGCTCAATAAACTATAGTAGCAGGATATGGCTGTGAATGAGGTGAATGAATTGATCAGTTGGAGTGTAATAATGCTGACCGAAAAGAGAAAGATATGGTGCTCGTCTCGACTGAGACCAGAGAATATAGGCTTGCCATGAACTTGACGAATTAGAAGCTACATGTAACATGTATTGGAGATTCCGACTGGATAAGATACATAAATTGTAGGCAGGGACGTTACGAAGACTGTACACAAGGCAGAGCAAGAGCCCAAAACCCTTCACCGGGCACATTGTAATGAATGATGGCATAGCTCTTTTTGCCCTTACCAAGCATTGTAACGGGATGGGATGGTGTCATCTTTGTCCAAGAGGCAAGGTTTTTCTCGAGGTCAGCGTTCCGATTTGGATCACTGGCATGATCACTACGCTCTGACAAGTGGGATCTACCTTGACTATCTACAACAGTCGGCTGTATGAGAAGGTTTCAGATTTGGCACCACTAGCAATGTGACGGCTTAGCTCACGTAATGGCCAATCTTTCCTCGATGATAGGCCACCTGGAGGCTGAGATCACCCTTCCCCCACTTCGTGACATCTAGTTCAAGGTCAAGCCTGATGTCATTGTAGCTGAATGATTGTAGTGGAACTATTTTTAGCAACCCCCACTTTTTCAGGTGCTCTGAGAATGGCTGTGACTAGCGTTAAAGATCTCCGCATGATGAACAAGCGAAGCACAGACCGATATTACGTAAGATGACATCAAGAGAGCGTCAATTCCGAGCCATTCACCAAAGTCTAGATCCTGAAAGAAGGCAGAAAGTGTGGAGAATTTGTCTTGCACAGAATCGTTCACAAACTCATTCGTGATTCTCATTAGGAAGTCGAGCGTCCACTGAAAAATGACACGTTGAGAAACCAGCTGTTTCTCATGGGGCCAGCATAGATTGATCCTCGTCACGTCAATTCCTGATATGTCTACAGGTATGTGCTGAGCATCCACTTGGTTGGTACACATAGGATTCAAGTAGCTCACCATCACTGTGCGACTCGAGCAAAATGTCGATGCAGCGAAAAAGAACAGGCTGTATGATTTCTGGTGTCCTGACGTAAAATGTGCCAGACCGAGAGGACGAGAGGAGGTATTCATAGAAGGAAGCATGATATGCTTCAATGCGTTTGTCAACTGCCGTTTCTGGTTCAGGTATTCGGAGAACAGAATGGAGCCTCCGAAGGGCACCGTACGCTCGACCCTGGGGAACCCCGAGCCAATTGCAAACATCGGCAAATCCCTCCCCGCCAAAGTGAGTCGCATACATCATCAGGCTTAACGTGGTGGGTAACATTTCCGGGGTGATTTCCGATAGAATGCGAGTGTAGAGGGCATCAAGTGTTGCGAAGGGATTGTTTTCTCCAGTGGACAGTGTCGTAGAATTGATGACATCGAGGACCTTCTTCAGCTGGGAGATGGGATCTGCGTAATCTTCATCCCCCACAAATCGAATGACGGTAGATGGAAAGATGAATAGTCCAGATGATCGAGCGATGATGATGGCAAGATCGGATTCGGAAGGCCACTGGTGCAAGGATGATGGAATTGATCGACGATGCCTCTTTCGAATTTCAGCAAAGCTGTCCCGCAGATACTTTTCGACATCCTGACATCCCTCCTCCGAATCAACAGCTACTTGCATTTCCTTGTAGCCTGATTGCATTTCATCCGAGAATGTGTCTAGAATATGCCTCTCGGGACGACTCGCGATGAGCCAGATGATGGGAGATGATGGGTGCTCCAGGGCAAACATGCCAATAAGGAGGATGATCTCACGCTGCGCCCCGTCACCCTTGCATTCATCCAATCCGTCAATGAGTATCAATACAGTGTCGTGGCTCCCATCCATTATCTTCTCCACAATAAATGGTTGGACAATGAAAGCCTTGAACTGTTCCCGCATTGACTTTGTGACAATCATGGGGTCAAGTGTGAGCAGCGCAATAACATATTGGCGATAGGAAGGGTATGTGACGGCAAGTCGATATGCGATTGTAGTGAAGACACAATCGGGATCATCGCGGTCATTGGGTCGCGAAAAAAAGAGTGTGGCACCAAGAATGGAGGTGAGTGATTTGGCCTCGGTCTCAGCAATAGTCTGTAAGATGGCTGACTTGCCGACACCAGCAGGCCCGTGCAGCCACAGAATCTTGTATTCCCGAGCGATATTGTGCATCCATGACCGGATCTCCTCGGATATGCTGACTCGAGTCTCTGGATGGCAGCTCGGACGGTGATCGGAGGAATCGAATTCTGCCCCAACAATAATATACTCCGCAAGGAATTTCATGACTACGGCAATTATCCTGTATGAGACAAGCGCACCGGAACAAGTGATAAACCAATACTTACGCTGACTCTTGTTAGGATCACCGCCCTCCGTCATCGATACATTACCAATTGTGAAGTGGTGTGCACCACTGAAGGACCCGGTTTGGAGGGCTGTACCATCGGTCATTCCAGCGGTAGGACTGAGAACATTGGTCAAACCAAAATGAACAGCCACAATGAAATTGAACGAACCGCAAATCGTGGTCACGACCATCAGACCTGCCCTTGTTCTCTCCTCCCGTGATCGTCAAGTTGTTGACACCACTGAGGGACCCAGTATGGCGAGCTTGATTTCTGGTTGGGCTCCTGGATGATATAGTAGTAGAACGTAGATCGTTAATCAATTGGCCGTTAACAACACAAGGGTCGAACGAACCTCGAATCGTCATCCTGAACACTAGATCCTCCAACTACTTCTTGTTTCCTCCTCTTTTCTCGCGCGCCTGATTCACTCCCAGTAGGGTTCTTGGTGTCCTTTCTTTTCTTTCCCCGAGTGCGTCCCAACATATTTGTGTACAATTCAGAATGAAGAGATTGAGGGGACTAGGGAGAAAGGAAGAAGGTGGAAGCTGTGCAGAGCTCGCTACGTAGGCTGATCTCTCTCACACAGAAGCACACTAGCTAGCGCCCTAGTCTTCTGGAAACAATGACATCTCTCACAGGACCTATTTCAGGCTGCACATGATAGGGCGCCAGAACCAACGTCAGGTAGAATTGATGAATAACCCATATACGACAAACATATGGAATTCGAGAGAAGCAAACCTCTGTGGTACAACTAATTTCCTGTCGGTCCGTGGCGGTCAGAAAGGCTTTCCCCATATGCGTCCCCGTATTCTTGTACGAAGCCCGGGACAAAATCTGAAAGGATGAGGTTGGTGAACGGCAAGGTATTGACAGCTGTTTAGAGGGACTAGTACATCAGCTCACTGCCAGAGCACATGTTGATACGTCTCAGGACACCTATTTTTAGCCACACAGGACGCATCTCTTGGTGACCGAGTTATATGTATTTCACATTCCAGACGGTTTGTTGCAGATGCTAACTGAATACAAAAAATATTATGAAGCCTGGATACACGGCAGAACAACCACCCAAAGTTCGCCAGGAACATGGAACTGGAAGCAAGCACAGCTCTTTCCACCCTTGCCGAGTATGGTAACGGGATGGGAAGGAGCCATATCTGTCCAGGTGGCAAGGCAATTCTCAAAATAAGTCTTCCAAGTTGGCATCTCAGTCACATTTGTAAACTCATAATCCCTGGTTATTTCGTCTTGGCTGTTCACGATCAGCGCCTGTATTGGCGTCAAGTCAGGTAAGGTACCGGGGGAAAAAACATACTCACCATGCAGAATAGCCGGTCATACGCTGATGTTACATCCGCTGGGATGGCTGGCTTCCACGCGGCTCGTAGGCTAGTACCACGTTCCCCGTACTGATGGATTAGCGGAGGAGGGTTGAATCTAATGTCACTGAAGCTGAACGATCGTAGTGGGATTGTTTTTAGAGCACCCCAACGTTCCAAGTTTGTCGTGAACACCTGCAGCCGGCATAAGCTTTTTGCATGAGAAAGGGCAGGAAGAACATACCGATTCCGGATGAACCAATACATTAATACCCATGTAAGTTATCATTTCTCCAAAGTCCAAGTCCTGAATGAAGGCGGAAAGTCGGGAAAATTCCTTCCGAGCGGAATCATCCACAAATTGAGGTGTGATGCGCATTAGGTAGTCTAACGACCGACCAAAGATCCAGCGTTGGTGGGACAGCTGATGTTCTTCTATGCGAATGAACCAGGATAGCCTGATCCTGGTCAGGTCAACATCGTGGGTTTCTGTGGGTGCTCTTAGTTTCTATCCTTGAGTACTTGCACCACAAAGGACTGACCAGGGCTATGAGACTCGAGCAAAATGTCTATCCACCGAAGAAGGAGGTACTGCATAACCCTCGGGATCATGACGCAGAATTCATCCGACCGAGAAGGCGAGAGTAGATAATCGTAGAAGGAAGCATGATATGCTTCCAGATTCTGCGTAAATGCATTTTGAGGTTCGGGAACCTTGAGAACGGAGTGGAGCTTCCGAAGTGTACTGTATGCACGACCCTGAGTAACCCCAAACCAATTGGAACTCAGACCGAACAATGTTGCACTGAATCCTGCGGCGTATGCCAACAAGGTCATCAATGTGACTGATAACATGTCTTGAGGAACTTCTGAAAGAATTCGAGAGTAGAGTGCATCAAGGGTTTTGAAAGGATTGTGCCCTCCATCAGATGACGACATAGTTTCAATGACTTCAAGAACTATCTTCAGTCGAGAGTCGGGGTCCGCGTATGCTGCGTCCCCAATGAACCGGATGAGCGTGGATGGGAAAATGAATAAACCAGATGATCGAGTGGCTATAGTGGAGAAGTCCGACTCAGGCGGCCACTCCTGCACAGGTGAAGGAATGGAGTGTGGGTATCTCTCTTGAATATCAGCAAAGCTCTCTCGCAGGTACTTTGTAACATCGCGTCGGCCTTGATCGGAATCCACAAGCACTTGGATTTCTTGATAGGACAGCTGGAGTCGACTCGAAGCGAACGTGTTCTGAATTTGGGGTTCGGGACGACTCGCCATGAGCCAGATGAGAGGGGATGTTGGATATTGGAGGGTGAATTTGCCAATGAGGAGGATGATTTCACACTGCGCCTCGTCGCCATTGCATTCATCCAGGCCGTCAATGAGGATTAATACGGTATCATGAATCCCGGCTAGTAATTTCTTGATGGCAAAGGGTTGGACAATGAATGTCTCGAACTGCTCGGCCATGGACTTTTGGACAAGTTGGGGATCGATAGTGAGGAGCCCAACAACGTACTGGCGATAAACAGAATATCTAACAGCAAGTCGGTATGCGATAGTGATGAAGACGCATTTAGGATCGTCACGGCTATTTGGCCGCGAAAAGAATAGTGTAGCGCCAAGAATGGATGTCATGGATTTTGCCTCAGTCTCAGCGATTGTCTGGAGGATGGCCAACTTTCCAACGCCTGCCGGGCCATGAAGCCATAGGATCTTGTATTTTCGAGAGAGATTGTGCATCCAGGATTGGATGTTGTGAGATATGTCGAGTCGCGTCTCCGGATGGCAGCTTGGATGGTGTTCAGACGAGTCAAATTCGGTCCCGATGATGATGTGCTTTGAGAGCAACTTCATCGCTATTCGGATTCACTCATGAGTGAACGTTGATAACAGGTAATGTTAGAGAACCATACACTGTCTCTCATTTGAATTATCTCCATCGATCATGGTGGGGTTGTTCACCACTATGTTACTGGCATAGGCGAAGGCACCGCTCAGGTGATTTGTCTGTTCCAACACAACTGTACTGGTAGCCTCGGCGAGTAAATCTCGGCTACTGATTTCATCGACAGGGGGTCCTGCGGGTTGATTCGGTTCGCTGAGTGCATCATTGGGAGGATTGGTGTGCGCAGTTGGGCTGTCATTTGTATTGCCAGAGGAGCGACCTGGGACGTCCACTCTTGTGACCGCCTCGCTGGGGAGCTCAGTGGGACTATTGAATAGGTTAGGTGGTGCTGCAATCGATATCAAGCGAAACGGACCTTGAGTTATCATCTACACTAAGGATGCCCGTTCGCTTTTGCCTCCTCCGTGATAAGGATATACGAGACTTGAACAATGAGAGCATGTATAATACTGGGATAACAGAGACACCGAGGCAATATTCGAGCTTTTGAAGCTTTGTGGCTGTTCGTTTCACACGCCGTAACAGCTAGCCTCTCGGGCGCCTGAAAGAAGACGCCCAAGATCATGGTAAACTGATGAAGAATTCTGTTTAGTTTGTGAAGTAAGAAATCCCACGTCGAAAGCACTTGAAGGTGCCTACATAACATGATGCACACTCAAGGGAAAATGAGAAAATGACTGGTGGTTGTTTCTGTTTCAAAGAGCCTCTGGTCCGACAACAACGCCTGAATTGGCAATGAGAGTGATAGGCAATGAGCATTTGAACAATCTGTACAAGAGGGACGGTGGGAAGATTGACGGGAGATCAATCCACCTACTTGATACGTGGCCGAGATCTGTGTTCCTGATAATACCCAGCCAGCCTACAAGTCCGTCACTACATTTCCATTTGAGCGTCTTAAATTCGGCAGTGCCCGGAAGGTAGGCCTGAGTATCCGATGCTGTAGTCTATATGTGCGAAGAAGGCAAAAGGGGAAGTACAATCAATAAAAGCCCACACCCTTGCTGTACAGTCCATAGGGGTGGGTCGTGGGTGTGATCTGGCACTGTTGAGTGGTACAGTATGCACAAGGAACCGTGTGAGTGAATGTTGACCTTCATGTGCTGCGTGTCTTCTGGAATTTCCTTTTTCCAGAGAAGAGTAGGTCCAGCACAAGACCTCGAGTCCGTGCGTTCCTAGGTCAGATTTATGGAACGCGGGCCGGGATATCTGATTGGTGAGAAAAGAACAGAAAGGGATTTGCGATGCACAAGGGCTCATATCCCTGTCGCAGGGAGTATAGGGCTGGGATACAGATATACTTCTGCACAAAAATAAACAATGCAAGGATACAACACGAGGAAAAAGATACAGTATGCACGAGGAATGACATGGGTGTCGACCTCATCTCCTGTCGGTCTTCCCGGCTTTCCTTTTCCCAGCGAAAAGGTGCTTGGGCTAGTGATAACCACAAAATCAGGTCGTGTGACAATGTAAGTGGGGAAAAACCGACCATTTTGACTTTAATTGCACGGTCACTCTCACCAGCCTTGGCGAGCATATTACGTGGGCGCTGCCCGAGATTACGCAGTTTTGTAGCACGGTTAGCTTGCTAAAGTGGAAATAAATGAGTTCATCAGGGAACGCAAAAGCAAGAAAACGGGCTCACCCCTTCATCGCGCAGACCAGCAAAAGTCCGATCAGACCTAGGCATACGCTTCGTAACAACACCACCAGCATTCGTCTTGCTCTTCTTAGTCGAGGGCCGCTCCTCTCCATCCACATCCATCCCAGCACCTTCATCCTCCCAACTATCCCCATCCTCATCAACATCCATCTCCTCATCTTCCTCATCCCTCTTCCTCTTCCGCTGCGCAGCCTGAATCTTCGCCAGCCTCTCAGCACGTTCTTGGATCCGGCTGGGGTCCAATCCGGCGTTTGTTAGTTCATCCGTGAGTTCGGTGAGCGTCCGCAAACCTGCAGTACGTGGAAGGCGGGCCTGGTTCTTTTTGGACTTTTTGATTGATTGGGATTTGATTTTGTGTTGCAAGGCGTCACGAGCTTCGATTGCTTCACTTACCTCTCCGGAGTTGGGCTGTTGGGCGATGAAGTAAGTGGTTGGATGGTCGAGCTCAAAGGTTAGGGCGGGACTCGTATCAAATCTTTGTCAGACTAGAACCCTTCGGCTTCAAGCCTTTCTTCCTCACGTTCGAGAGCTTCGAGCATCTGGATCAATGAAATCGGCTACATCCTTGCCATACATCAATTCGTGCATGATGTCCATCTTCCATTTGGGATTGTAGTCCCCTGCAAGTTAGGTCACGAACTTCTGATCACAGATAAGAAAACGCCTGTACTACCCTCCTCGATCTCCTAGTCTGTCTCTCAGTATCTCCTTTATCATACTCCTTCCTCTCCTCTCAAACAATGTCATCCCAGGGTTCGGATTGTGAAAGGTGTTGATTTCCTATATCCGATACCTCGGTTTCTACTTCGACCGAGCGCTCACCTTCAAGGAGCACGTGCGATATTACGCAACCAAATCTCTGTCTACCGTCAAATGCTTACGTCTACTTGGTAATTCGGTGCGAGGTCTCCTTCCTCTTCAAAAACGGCTTTTATACAGGTCATGTGTTGTCCCCGTGATGACATATGGCCTTAAACTTTGGTTCTATGATGGCGCCCGTAACAAGGCGCTAATTGACATCCTCAACAAAACCCAGCGCTCTGCAGCCATATGGATTACAGGCGCTTTCCGCACTACCCCTAGAGGCGCTGCCGAATCTATCGCTGGCCTCATCCCCCTCCACCTCCACCTACAAAAACTCACTAAGCGATGCGGCACACGCTTCCGTACCCTACCCGACAATCACCCATTAAAACTTCTCACCCAGGATGAAGACCTGGAACACATTAAAATCAAGTCCCCTGCCGTCGATTTCCTACGCAAAAATGACTCTGTCACAGACTCTTTCAGGCGCCTGCACCCTAGCGCTCAACCTGGTATGCGAGTAGTCGATCATTTTTCTTCTTCTCAAATTTCTTTTAAACACTGTCCACGCGCATCAGACGATGATCCGCAGGCTGTCCGCCGATACCTCGAAGAGGCTAGCGAGGCTCGCGATCATGCGCTTCTCTCTCCTTCTTCAATTCTTCTCTCCACGGATGGCTCTTGTCCGATTAACTCTTCTAATAAAATTTACGGTCAGGGTTATAACCCTTTTTCACTTTCTTCTACTTCTGCATTTCTCCTTTTTGATTCTTCAATTTCCTCTCCTGCCAAATCTCATGTTGTACCTTGTGGACATGTAACATCATCTGACTCGGAATCGTACGCTCTCCGCCTCGGTCTCCTTTCATCTATTTCTTTTTCTTCTGATACCGCGCGCTCCTCGAACCGTAGTATTACCCATATCCTCATCTTTACTGACTCCATTGCGTGTGCTAAACGTCTGTTTGAATACAGCGTCCACAGTGCACATCAAGACGCCCTCGCGATCGCCGAACCCCTCCGCTCCTGGCTCTCCCTCTCTCCCTCCCATAAACTCACCTTCTGGGACATCCCCTCCTCGCTCAAGTGGTCGATCCACCACCAAGCCCACAAACTCGCCAAATCATTGCGAGTCCCATGCGTCCCTCATCACTCTCGACGCTCACTCGGCTTCATTCGTAAAGTGTGGACCGATCGTTACCTCTGGTTGTGGCAGCACCGCCACACTTCCAACGACACGTCATACCGGGGAAACCACTTCCTCGACTTAATGGGATCGAACGACAATCCTGTCCTCCCCACCTACGCCAATGGCGGCTCATGGCTCACACGAGACATGACGCCATCTCTTGCTGCGCGCCTCACACGCTGCATATCCAACCACGCGCCTATCGGAACATACCGAGCGCGCTTCTTCCCAGACGCCCCCACGTCGTGTCCATGCGGTCATATGCTGGAAACACGTGAACACATTATCCAAGACTGTCCGCGGTTCAAGCGGCTGTTTTCAAACGGGCGCTACGACAACTTAGCGTGGATCATTAACTTTTTGGATGACAACCCCTTGGCGTTCGCCTTCCCCCCTGATGACGGGGACCCTCAGTGGAGAGAAACCATTCGCAACCGAGCCTTAAGGAGACGGGATCGGCAGCAAACTTTCGTCGAAGATGTGCACTAGGCGTTGGACATCGAACTTACGGTTAGTACTTCAAAACTTTCCTATTTTTCTTGTGGTGGCAGTTATAGGGGAATAGCAAAACCTTTTTCTGCCCCCTCCATATTCCTGGATATCGCTTTCCTTCTCTGCCGTTTCTGTTCGTCGACTTCCGCTTTGTTATTGCGGTTGGCGCCACTTCTCGATTTCACCTTCGGACTACTAGTTTAGTTTTCATATCTTCCTCGACTCGACTCGCTTCGCTCGTCTCGTCTCGGACATGTTAGTTCATCATTTCTCTGGCTTCTGATTTGTGTGTTACGGAGTTTCGGTCTTGGGACTGCTATCGCGCGCCCTTTTGTACTTAGTTAGACACTAGTGCAATAAAATTGGATTAAAAAAAAAAAAAAAAAAAAAAAAA
>QFDT01000407.1:0-17629 GCA_003315915.1 Macrolepiota dolichaula | reverse complement strand
CACGCCACATCATACACCCACGCATGAACGCCACTAAACGGTTAGCAGGATATGCATCGGCAGGAGGAAGAATACAAAAAATCGGTAACGATAGTATTCTGGTATCAGGTAAATAAACCCCTGATAGCTACAGATCGACCTTTTGATTGTAAATTATACAGGCAAATGCACCGCCGATCAGACTCCACGAGACAATCCCTACCTTTCCCTATTTCCAAATCTCAAAAATGGCTTCACTCGTGCGCGAATTGGGCTTATCACCCAACACCTACCTGGATACCTACAACCCCGATACCTTTCAATGGGACCAACACCCCATCTCTGCCGTACGCAAAGTCGAATCTCAACAGCGATTACTCTATCGCGTCCGTAAAAGTTTCCTTGAAGGACTAAAAGACGAAGAATGTGTCGACATTGACGACGAACTCAAGATCCAACGTCGGTCCCACAAGTCCTTTCGAGCCCAATCCTCCAGTCCGTCACCAAGCAAACACCGAGGGGACACGCACCACCGATGTACCTGTAAACGTCCATCGACAGACAACACCGACCCAACTGCCCATGGGATATCAACAAAGGTCCACATACCAAACGACTACTATCTCAGCCATCAATCAATCCTACACCGCAGTACCCATGACCAGGGGGGACCTCTCACAACCGACCCTAGACCGACAACAACATCAGCAACAACAATACCAACCTCAAATACCAACGACGTCCAATCCCAATCCTTACCCACACCACCCTCTTCCTCCTCATCCAATGTATCCTCCGACGACTTTGCCTACGCATCCCCATCTTTATACCACCCACCTCCAACCACCACCACACCTACCCCCACCACCAACACAACCAACTTATCATCATCATCAACAACATCATCATCAACATCTACCTCTAACGCCAACACAACCACAAGCACAACCAACCTCTCATCTATACCCATATCCTCCTACCCACCCCACCCCCCACTCAAACGTTGGCCAAACGACTACACCGTCTCCGAGATCTCTGCAGGTTTCAACACAATGGACGCCCTCGTCGCTCAATCCTCTTCATCCTCAGGAGGAGGAGGAGGTGGGGGAGGGGGCTCATCATCATCATCAGCCACGATGACACACAAAGCGGCTTTTGAAAGGGTTTTTGGGAGTAGGTATGTGAAGAGTACGGTTTGTAGGCATAGAGGTGTTTGGAAAAAGGCTCAGGGGAGTTTGAGAGCGCAGTATGAGGCTATGGGACATGATGAGAGAGCGTATTGGGGAGAGTTTGTGAGGTGTGTGGAGGGGAGACCGTCGTCTTTGAGAGGGGTTGGAGGGGCGATTGGGGTTGGTGCGGGGATGGGACAGGTACAGGTACAGGTACAGGTACAGGGTTCTGGGATGGGGCGAGGGCAGGGTGTGGGGGAGGAGGATGAGGATGGGGGAAGGGTTGAGGATGCGCATCAGGTTATTAAGAGTTTACAGGGAGGTCAAGGTGAGTGTGGGTCTCTGGTTTGGTGAATGGGTGGTTTTGGCTTATTGTTTTATTTTTGATTTATTGGGATTGGAATGGTAGTTGGTTCGACGATGCAAAGTTAGTAGGCTCTCATTATGGGTGCTTGTTTGTCTGATTTTTTTACGTCAAGATATGGAGGCCTATGATTCCCCTTTAACGTCTCTCGCTGCTCATTCATGAACGCCTGGAGCTCTTTTCGATTCCCCCCCCCCACACCCGGAAAATGTACAACGTCAATCTCTCCTATGTCAAATACCTTCTTTTTTCAAAAAATTCACATTGCTATGCGCTCTTGTTTCCTCTTATAGTTCTCCTTGCTACGCGTTCTCTCTCTCTTTGTACAACACATTGTATACCAGATACCATTGACATTTTCGCACAGATCATATACACAGGAGGGAGGAATCGATAATCGTAATAGGGACAACTCGTATTTCCCGATAATAATACCATGGGAAGTACCTAGGTAATTCCATATACATAAGTTGATTGAGAGGGGGGACTTGGGCGAAAGCTCGTAAGGCGGGCAGGAAAGAGGCGACACTGGGGCCTGCTCGTTGGCGAGAGCATTACCTGACACGTGGACTGTGACTGCACACCCACAATGACTCTAGCACGAATATTTTAACAAAAGGGTGTACGTAGCAGGGGAAAGTGGATACAATATGGAATGGTAAGGAAAACTTGGTGAGTTCAATAGTGTCTGCCGTCTCTACATAACCTCGATCTTGTATACCTTTAAAGGAACCTGAGCACCTCGACACCCCTTTACCTTTGGCCTTGGCAATATCGACGGATGTTTCTCGATCAAAGTCTCTGGACCCTCGGGTAATTCAAACCTATAATAACGAATCATCATCGCCAATATAATCTTGAACTCTACCAACGCAAAAGTCCGACCCAAACAAACCCTCGGACCATCAGAAAACGTGAGGATATGTCGGTAGGCTTGGACGGGGTTTGTTTTGGAGAAGCGCTGCTCATCGATCCATCGTTCGGGTATGAATTTTTTAGAGTCGGAGCCCCATAAGGCCGAGGAGGTGTTGAGATATGCGATTGGGGAGGTGATGGTTGTTCCTTTGGAGATGGTTAATATGTCAGTGGATGTTCCCTCCGCGGTTATGATAGGACGGCTAAAGGGGATGAGATCGTCTTCGGCTGCCTGAGTAAAGAGACGTGGGTAGAAGAAGAAAAAAAAAAGTCGTGAATTTTGCTGTGTGTATTTCACACCTGTATATGTGTACTCACGATACGAGTAGTTTCTGTGACGGGAGGGTGAAGGCGAAGTGTTTCGTGTACCACAGCATCGAGGTACGGTAAACCAGACATGATGGATTCCCAAGATGGGTCCGAGTTGCCCAGGGTGGAGATTTCGTCCCGTAGTTTTTGTTGTTTATCGAGCTGTCTAGATAATTCGATCAAGGCCCACTGTTCTCATCCGTTTTGGTTGGGTTTTTCTTAGAATGACAGAGAAGAAACGAAACGCACGGTGAGGCTGACTAGAGTCAAGTAGTAGGTTATATCTGAATGTGCTGTTATATGGGATATACGTACTGGAGGTCGTTTCATAGCCTGTTGCCTAGATAAGACGCCGTGCTTGATTGGCAAAACACACACTCACCAGCTAATAACAGCGTGTTCTATTAATTGCACACATTAGCATTACATAATCAATCAAGTGTGAGAGTATTTACCATTTGGGCAAGCACTTCCTCCGAGGACATACCAAGCGTCTTCTCAGATTTCACTAAATATCACAAACTCAAAATGTCACAGCGATGATTAAAAAGAAAATAAAAAAAAAGAAGCGCACCGAGCAGTCCCATGATCGACTTGTCCGCTGGTGTCGTCACGCTCTCCCTCGCCTCGAGCAATTCATCGGCGATCCTTCCCATCGTTTCCCTCAACCGGCGTAGCATCCGATTACTCCGTGTAGGAAGCTTTTGTAGTGTGGGGAACACTGGTCCTAAAAAGAATATTATCCGAGAGAAAAAGTCGGTGTTCGCGTCATCGAATGAGTCGAATACGTCGACTACGGGTGTATTTCGCCCTTGTAGTGCTTGGAAGTCGTGTCCAAACCCAGCGATCCCTATAGAATCCAATCTGGGTGTGTATGTGTGTATGTGTGTGTGTAAAAAAAAAAATATTGTATGACAACTCACGATATATGATTCATCCTGCATCCGCCGCGCTGTCAGTCTAGGAAATGCATGTAGAAATGGAAGGGGTACGTACCATTTCTGAACATCAATGATGGCATATTCGGCTTTTTCATTGGCAATAATAGCATCCCAAGTATCCTTCATCTGCGTGTTTACACATCAATAGCGCTCACAGGACCACATGCTGAACGCCGCTGTTTACCTTGTATGCGGAATCATGAAAAACGGCCGATAGTTGTCGTATAGCCGCATTACTGAAAGCAGGAACGATCGTCTTCCGCTGCCTATACGTCCATTTATCATCAAGTGGAATTGATGAGAATGAGTTGACTAGTCAACTCGACCTTTTGTGACTGTCCCCCTCGGCCCAGAGTAACCCCCGACCAAACTAGCCGCCCATGTTCACCGATCAACCATCATAAAAACACAAAGGAGAAACGAACCAGGTTCTCTATAAACACCCGAGCCAGCTTTGTCTGTACATAGCCATACGTCTCCCTCGAGTAAAAATGGGCGTTTGCTTTAGGGTCACATATCACGATACGTTTGGACCCAAAGGGTCCTGGAACGATGTACGCAGGGCCATATTCCTCGGACCATCTTTCGTATACAGCACCGGGATCGTCTTGTTCTTGTATATGTCGATAGTACCCAAATATAAGACTGATGTTCTTCGGGCCGTTCAGGCGTGTACTTTTCTTCCTTCCAATATGCGAGATCGCTTTGATGAACAGTAGCGATAGGACAACGAATAAAGCTGCTTCAGCGGGTGGCATGATGGGAAAGAGGTTGGAGGTTGGAGTGTAAGTGGGTGATTTACTCTTGCGTA
This sequence comes from Macrolepiota dolichaula, assembly GCA_003315915.1. Classification (NCBI taxonomy): domain Eukaryota; kingdom Fungi; phylum Basidiomycota; class Agaricomycetes; order Agaricales; family Agaricaceae; genus Macrolepiota; species Macrolepiota dolichaula. Next base: position 13,141 of record QFDT01000407.1, on the reverse strand, counting down.
TGTTTTTCCCCTCTGGAATCCATTTGTCAGTCAACCAGACATCGCTGTAATAGTCTTCGAAAAATGTTCCTGGGTGTAGGACCCATGTACAAAGTAAGACTAGTATGTAACCCCACACGATGGTGGAAGCTCTAGTCACCATTTGTCGGATTTGTGGCAGACTAGACCATTAGGAGATATTGAACATGCAGTCAATGAAATGATGAACGGAACAGGTAAAAGGGGTCCCCCCCTCCCTTGTCACTCTGTCACACTCGGACCAAGGAATCGCTTGTAGCAAAGTTGTATCAGGCGGAGAGGTTGACTTGAGGTGTGCGACTCGGAGGAGATGGGAGACAAACATGTTGTGTGATACAATATGGACAGAGACAATAGATTAGATGAAATGTGACCAGGCTACAACGGACTAATTACACATATACCATGTAGTAGCTAACGGGCCGAGGAATAGTTTAGTATGGTATCCTTCCTAATGCTGCCAGTAGATCTGCGACGAGCCGTCATTCACGAAAAACCAGCATCGCGGGGGCTACACTCTTCCGATCGACATACCGTGTACAAACCCCCTATATGTCTAGCGCTAGAAAATAAATCCGTGCTTATCGACACACACACCCCTTTGCATTCTTCAATGTACGTTAAACACCATTTCTGAGTCGCTGAGATCATCGATCCCTCTCAAGAGACTAACCCCCATCGTAAAGCAACGTCCGTCTATAGAAATCACTGTACCCCCCCGTTTTAGTCACACACAAAAAAAGGAGGAATGTATGAGTAACACGCTAAACATATTGGTTTTGAAATGGTTCAAGGTTTCTTTAGGACTGTAGCCGGATGTATATCATTTCAGGAGAACCTGATAGACGCCATGAAGGATTTACGTATTTTCTTCAAGGGAATGTAGCATGAGAGCGGCCGCCTTGCCGCTCAGGGTGCGAGCGACGTTGCGCGTCCGTCAACGTCTTAGGTTCTACCCTCTAGAAATACATCAATTAAATTGGCGCAGGCAGGTACGTGGTCGTAGTGGAAGTATCAGAGGATGTAAAGTATCTACGCTTCAATCAATGTCTACGCTACCATTTCCCGCCTGTATGGGTTATGGGGTCTGAAAGACCCAACTGCTCGGATAACAGTAGGCGTACCGGTGTTGTTCACTATCACATCTATTTGACTGCACAGCTTTGATAGCGGTGGTCTTGAGTTTTTTCAATGATTGTAGTGGCACATCAAGTTCGACTCATGTGTCTCTACGCCATGGGCTCTTTTGAGGTCATCGAGTTGGGACAAAGAACGTGCTCGGGCTGTAGCGATGATCTTATTCCCGCGGTTGAGCGTGGCAAGGGAACGTCTCCCAGCCCTGAGCTAAATAAAAATTACGCAATCAGAATACATATAACGAAGAGATAATTAATTAAATGTCAACCCTTGAGGATCTTCCGCTGAAGACTGGACCCTATTGGTTCATAAATTGCATAATTCTACCTGCGACCGGGCCGATAACACAGTTCCTAATGAAGCAGGACTTTTTTTATTTTGTATTATGTGTAGTAACTTCACCCCCCCCATAACACGAATTTGACGACTCTCTCGACGTATTCTAGATAGATGGGTATTGGGCCGTGCCTGGGGGTCTGTCTAGAAACATGTCCGCTGCATCCTTGGCTCCATTAGCCTGCTGTGGTTGATAAATGCAGGATAAGCACACAGTCAATAAAACAATAGAAGACGGAACAGGTCAAGGGGTCTTGTCACTTTGTCACATTCTAATCAGGTATAACACCAAGTCAAAGCTATGACACACAGCGAGGCCGAATGCAATGAGTCGGCAGTCCTGTTCCATTGATATTCGGGTAAAAATGCATCGAGTTCTAGTTGTATGTTTTATATGTGATGCGTAACAAAGAAAAAAGAAACACAAAATGCAGTCATGTTTCTACTACATTTACTTGGACGTCAATATCAAACTTCCTAATACAACCGGCGGATCTGCGAAGGGAAGGTCACTTGCGGTCAGCACATCGCAAGCACTACATTCTTCCTCCACCGTCCAAACTCCCCCCACTAGCGCTAGAAATCCGTGCTGATCGTGATTTCCTTCCATTCTTCGATATTCTTTAGTACCGTCTCCGACTCTTGCTTGACCGTCTTAAAACAGTCACTCCCTAGGACAAGGGATCTTGGAAACGCTTTTCCTTTGGAAGCCCCTTCGTCCCGTACGACATCAACAATAACATTGACCGCTTTCTCAGGGTCTCCGGGCTGGTTTCCATTATATGCTGGGATTCATAGTAGGATTGAGTTCGGCATTGGATGCGGCCAAGAGCCCCTCAGACTAACCTTGTAAAGCAGCATCTGCCTTTTCAGACATGGGTCTATAATCCTCAATTCTTGAAACCCAACTCGACCGGTTGTTAGATGTTAGGAATGAGGTACGGAAGTATCCCAGTTCGATGCAAACGCTGCGTAGACCCAACGGCGCAATTTCATCATGAAGTGTTGTTGATAAACCTGTGTAAGTCAGTATGACTATCGATGTATATGTTCTCTAAGGGAGGGTGACGTACCGCGGACGGTATACTTGGTCGCGGCGTAGACTCCTGCGTTCGGAACGGACCTCCAACCGCCTATAGAGCCCATAAAAATCACGGTACCCGTTTTCCTTTCTCGCATATAGGGGAGGAATGCACGGGTCACATTGAGAGCACCAAACACATTGGTGTTAAACTGGTTGAGGGTTTCTTCAGGACTTATGCGGGTGTATAAACATCAGTCGGAAGAATCTAGTAGAACCCATGAAGATCTTACGTATTCTCTTCAATAGCACCGACAAGAATGTAGCCTGTTTTTGGGGGCATTGAGGATAAGACCCGATGATCGTATCACAATGGAGACGTACCAGCGTTGTTCACTACAACATCTATTTTACCGTATAGACCTACAGCTTTGGTAGCGGTGGTCTTGAGTTCTTCAATAGGTGCAGTGACATCGAGTTCGAGTGTCTCTGCACCACGGGCTTTGAGGTCGTCAAGTTGGGACAAGGAACGTGCTCTGGCAGTCGCGATGACCTTGTCGCCGCGGTTGAGTGCAGCAATGGTAAGATAACGCCCCAGTCCTGAACTGGTAAAAATCAAGATTCAGAACTTGAGGATAAGATAATAAAAGAACAGCGACATACGAAGTACCAGTAATCAACCAGACAAGTTGGTTGGGTGGGTTCACCATCTTCTAGTCAAAGTACCCGGTTACTTAGGATTTATCTCACTGAAGCGCAGCATGTCTCGTTTATATTTCGACTCCTATCTCCATTCAAATGTGAAGCCTGTGAAGGGAGCAGGTGAGACACTCAATTGCCCAACCTCTTGAGCTACCAAGACAGACTTGATTCCTAGCTACTCAGTGGGCAAAGGCGTTCTATCAGGGTTCATCCTCTCAATATGTGGTTACCGGGTGCTCTGGCCAATATCACGGGGTGCGAAATCGGATCAATCACATCTCTCGAGATTCGTGGAAGCCCACTTAACACCACCTTCACCATCGAGGCTGAGCTTATAGTGGTACTTTTTCGATCACCAGCCCATATCACCAGACCCGATGTTGTATTCGTTTTAATGGAAGCAACGTCACAGGACTACCGAAGCCTATAACGGGGGGATGACTGCGGACACAGCTATTGGTCAACTGAAGCCTTCGGCAGAGACATGATAACAAGAATATGCATTCGGATGTTTTAAAAAACTACGGCCGCATCACATTTGATCAATCTGTAGAGGTCATGAACATCTCAACGAGATACTACCTGAACAGCTACTGGAAATCACAGCAGCTGTGTGCTGGGGTACGAACTTATTTTCCATGCAGAGCGACAAGGTGACGGGGATAACTAGAGGCATTTGTTGCATCGGACATCATAGAAGGGCCTGGGGTTCTAGTCATTGGGGATCACGGACTCCTCAAATGTAGTGTCACGACGTACTTCTGAGTCGGAGAGGGCATTGCCCGTTTCATCGCTTTGAGGTGACTAGTCCAGAGAACATAATTTTGTTTCGAATGAACACGAAAATGATGGCAGTAAGACTTTCATGAACGCCCAGAATCGCCATCATATGCGACCGACAAAATGTCGGGCTTCGCAAAAGTGTGAATTGGACTGCCACTGTGCTACAGTACGGGGTATCACACTTTCATCCCAGTCTGTGGTATCCCGAACCTATGCAATTTTGTTGATCATGGTGTAATGGCAACAAATCGCGATATTTTCGGTACATCCAGGTTTGTATATTAACAGCTATCGACAATGTCCAGAATATAACCATGGTGTGGGATACTTTGTGTTCATGGTCGGAAGGGAGATTCCTTGGGTGTTGAGATAAGATCGGAGTTCATCGAGTCATGAGTACATGGGTAACTGTGGTGATGAGAATAGCGGCAGGTCTGGAGGTATCATGGGTTTTGAACCTTGTTCACAGACTAATTATTCTCTGATTTCAGCAGCTATCGCAATCGGGCTGAACTCGGAGACTGAATTTGACACCGAAGTGTTGTTTAGTAATACGGGGCGTGACAGAAGCAGTCGCGTTGATTCTCGAGATTAATCTCATCCCTTGGGTCATCAAATGTATGGATTGACAGGTGTACACCTGTGATACTGCGGACCCCCTGGTTTGTTGTGATGATCATGGATGTAGAAAACTTGGAGTAATCATTTACTGGGGTGTGCCAGTGCGTGACCACTACTACAAGAGAAATGATGACAACAGGCTGACACAATCCGTCACTCATATACAGGTTGTGCTTCAAGCACCCACAAGGCTACTACGGCATTCGTCAAGTGAACCAACAACACATGTCAAAAACTAGGACACGTCCATTTATTCGAGCACTTCTCATCGACGTCTCAGGAAATTTACACGTTGGAGCTAGTCCAACCCCACAAGCTACAGAGGCGTTCCACCGCTTACGGTGTTCCAGTATCCCCTTCCGCTTGTGAAGTAACACAAGCAAGGAATCCTCAGCATCGCTTATTCACCGTCTACGGGAGCTCGGTTTCGATGTAGAGCCATCCTTTTCCAATTCATCAAGATCAGAGTCCACTCTTGGATACTCGTCTGCTGTGAATAATCGTCATGATCCTCAACATCAGCATCAGGAGCGCCGAGAGGTGTGGACTAGCATTGGCGCTGTTTCCCAATACATTCGAAATCAGGGGCTTGAAAAGTGGGTATTATTGGCTCAAGGATCAACAATGATGATAACTTGATGGTTTCAACGTTCAAGACCTTATTTTCTCCTCTCACCATCCGCCAAAGACGAAATCACGCTTGCTCCAAGTGGGAATGAACGATTAGAACATTCCACAAACTCACCGTACGATTCAGTCGTAGTGGGATTCACGCCAGAACTTTTTGATTACTCTCATCTCAACACTGCATTTCGTATCCTAAAAGGAGAGCATGAAACTCAGAAGCTATCGTCAATATCAGAGAGTCGATCTCAAAGGAAGGCCTCAAACGGGGAGGACACCCCGGACCGTCCCCGTCCCCAGTTAATCACAACACATCAAGCCAAGTACATACAAACCGATACCGGCCTGTCTCTGGGCCCCGGTCCATTCGTCGCCGCGTTGGAAACAGCGGCAAATGTCAAAGCCCACGTTATCGGGAAACCCACGCGAACATTCTTTCAAACCGTTATAGACAACCTCTATGCCTCAGGTGAACTAAACAAGGCAGAGCATTATGGAAAGATCGCCGTAGTTGGGGATGATATAGAAACCGATCTGGGAGGCGGGGCTGTTGAAATGGGGCTATGGAGAATACTCGGTGAGAATATCAACTTTCCTTACTCTTGGTAAGGTTTATGAAGGATCTTGGATTGATACTAACATGGCCGTGGATAATTATGTATATTATAGTCAAGACCGGAAAGTATCGTAAAGGCGATGAGAGTCGCCCTGATACTGCTCCACCAGACGAAGTGTTCGAATCTTTTGCTGTGTTTGTGGAAAGCCTTCTAACCGAAGAAGTATGTCATAATATAGAGGTGAACACACACACCCCTGCTAACATGCCGCTAAGCCGCTGATGTTCTTTGTCTCTTGTCAAACAGCAGCACAACGCACCATTCCACAAACTGTAATCTGCCGCCTAGAAACGGTACATTCTCAAGTCCTGACCAAGTATGCAAAATCATCAGAAAACACCATTGGAAGCACAATTTCAAACCTTATTACACAAGCATATCAAGAATATTGTTCGCCGTCTATAGATCATCTTCTGGCATCGTCGCACCTCGCCATTCCCACGCCGTGAAACACAAGTCAGGTAGTAGCACATGGCTCTCTTGTCACAAATTTTTTTACGGTTTCACCTCCAACGGCGCACTGCCTTACTTCCAACTTTGTTTCCATACGATTGATGCGAACCTATAGGGTAAACCGCATTTGTACTTGCCGACGGCCCACGGGTTGGACGGTATTACCAAAAATAGGTTATATGTGGGGAGGGGGGGGGTTCGTCTTTTTGGGATAGAGAAGCCGAATCCACCCCATCGAACACTGGGATTGACATATCCCCGAGAAATTAATAGATACCGTTACATCATGTATGAAGGAACTGCTACTATTCTCCCTTTGGGAAAACTGCCTTTTCCGATACCATACCCGCCGGATAGAAGAATCCTCACAATTGAGGGATGGAGATTTCAGAACCTTTCTTCCACTCGGGCGACTGGCCATGTCCGAAGAACGAGACAATTATTACCACACTGGAACCCGACATGCGGTCCGAGGCTTCTCGTCTTCGCTATAATTAAACCCTTAGATCAAGTATGGATTGACAAGAGGATGATCAGCTGATGGAAGGTCCCAAGTACACATCATATCATATGCTTGCTGACTGCGAGGGCTGGAGGTTGTGATATTTCTGCATTATACCGTGGCGAACTCTGTATGGAGGCGTCGCTTGGCATGGAAGTCGTTTGTCGAGCGGGCAAATAAGATCATTACTGTACACCAAGCCCCCGCATACCTGGGTTATTTCAGGCTTTTGGGCTCCATTTCATCCTTTTCGGCAGCGCGTATACAAGAAGAAAGCGAGTCGAATGATATATCACTCATACTACGTTCGCGCCGTGGCTTTGATTGTTACAAAAGTGGTATGTATCGTACAGCCCGTGAGAGAGCGCCTTCAGCGGGGGGAGCAAGGGTTTGGTTGAGTCTTGTGAACCCTCAGGTGAAGTCTTCTTCGGCTTTCATATTGAACAGCGATGGGTATTCTCTGCTATAGTAGGACAGATGTGACTCGCGGGCATGTCAGTGCACATTGGGATACTCCGAATATCCGGGTCTTCGCGTGGACCCTCCTTGTGTACCACCCATTACGTGTGAATTAAGATAATAAATATGATTTTCGCTCGGCCACACGTAATAACATGACTAGCCCAGCCCGACGCCCTCCTTGAGTACATTTCATAGAAATCTCATTAGATAGATATGATAGATCTGTATTCGCAATTGTGATCAACGCTGTGGCTCACAAGCCCCATCAGATGATGATTGACATCCAGCGATAACATACGACGGTACAACGATTTAGCGGCAACCCCCGGAAGATAAGGGCCGTATTCATTATAAACGTCACGGACTCACACACTCTAATACTGAATGGACATAGTCTGAATCGAGGTCCCATCTGGACCAAACATATTATGATAAACCCGATAGTCAAGGGTAATCCCTGATCTTCCCATAAATAAACGCTCAGACCCCCCGAATAGCCCATATCGGACACTCTCATCCACGGCAAAAGCAAAGTATCGTGCAGTTCTGCGTGGGGGCTCGTACGGGGCTGAGCTCCCTCACCTGTATGTGTCAAGTGCGGCTAATGCCAAACTGCGGCATTCCCGCACCCACCTGGACAAGACTTCGTTCCTCCTGCATCCTGTGTCACTTATAGCTCTTTTCAAAACCATCGCCGCAGCCGAAGCGCAGACTAATACTTGGGACTGTACACATCAAACCATCTGACTGCGGGAAGTTCTAAGCCAAATTGAGGTGAGAGAGTAACAAACATCATAATCATCAACGATTCGCATCCATACCAGGGCAAGGGCCCCCCCCTCCCCTCCCCTAGTTTTTTCCCTCCCAAACTCCCCTCCGAAGAACCTGAGGTTCCACATCAACACATCACTAGCGCGCATAGAAATCGGCGATTGCCCGATCGTGATAATTTTATTACTATTCAAAAGAGCTTGGCTGCTGACTCAATAAAAAAAAAAACAAGAAAACTTTTTGACGGCGGGTTCAACGGTCTCTAGGGCATTTTTGTAGCGCTCTCACTAGGATACATCAAGCGCATCAGCGCCGTGTTACAATCTAGGAACTGTTCCCCCAAGTCATGCTTCTGCTGATGCTTTCCCACTGGAAAGTTGACATGGGCGGTAGTTCTCGGTGAATTTAATGAACACCGGGGGTGGGGTTCAAGTTGGGCTGTGACCTACTTGAGGGTTCGGTTCAGCAATGGATTAGTCAGTGGAGGGGGGTTGATCAGGTCATTTCTGCGCTCATAGAGCATCACCAGGTGGTACTAAGCAATGAGGGCTGTCACGAGTGAGGATTATCGAATTATTTGAGGAAAAAAGGGCTTCTTGTGGATCATCTGCTTATGTTATCACACTTGTCAAGTGGAGGTGTGTAGATCAGATATGGATTGATCATCTCATGATATTCACGTTCTATCAGTTGACGGCGCGTTTAGTTACCAAGCACCCTAGTGGAGGTGCTGTCATTAATCGGGATAATGGCGAAAAAGAATATTCTAAATCATTTTCTGACTGACTAGGCTGCGCCGCGCTGAAAGTGGCATCGTTTTGCGTGTTGATGGATACCGAAGATGTCGGCCAATCAAGCAAACCGGGGAAACTTACGAGCCACACTGGACGCAGCAGAGAACCCGCATTTGCTTCTTGTCACAGCCGAGCCTACACGTCATGGTAGCACCCGAGATGGAAGGATGAGCTTGAAGCCTTGTGACAAACAAACCAAATTTCTGTCGGAATCGAGGACCGTTCACGCAATGTGATTCCTGTGGTGCGGTGATAGTATCATATAATTTGATTCTACTCCACGGCAGTAAAGTGGGGGCTACCGCTATTGGGGCCAACGGGATAGCCTAATCAAAGCCCAGCGTCACTAATCGCCGAACGGTTGGTATACAAGGTGAGGACGGCATGGGTTTTGACCACGCTTTTTCATACAGAATAATGAAAGCCATGCCCCCCATGGCCTCTTTTTCTCTGGGGTTGAAACGCATAAAGGCCGTCGTGGCTCATGCACAGTCGCGTGAATGTGCGAGCGTCAGAGGACTGTTTGAGTGAGTGGCAAGAATAGGATAGAAACTCACATAGAGGCATCAATCTTGAGCTTGATTAGTGTATCTTCGCATTCCGAGTCGGAGCTAAAGCGCCACGCCTTGGGATTATGGTCGAAGCAGCGTGAAAGCAATGGGGATTCTTATCCGCGCTGTCCAAGGACGGTGCTCGGCGACTTGAATGAAGAATAAGATTACCTGAGCGAAAGGAACGGATGGTAGGATTGGGTGTTGGATAGCCAGAGTTGGAAACCTGATAGGGTATTTGGATGGCGATCCTCTGAGGTCGTACGTACATTACCAGCAAGGACTCTGTGGAAGGAGCGTGTGGGCCAGGCGGAATTCATTGACCCTTAGGGACGTGTCCCTGTTAGAAGGTACAAGAGGATTCGAGAGACCGACGAATGGCAGATCAACCTTTTGAAGACCGAAGCAGTAAAGGAACGTGGATGGGGGCGACTAGATCGGCACTGAGTCATTCAACGGCGTGTTATTAGAACACCGGGAAATCCTCAAAGGAAATCGGACCTGCCCTTTCCATTCCCGGCCTCCGTTTCTTGCCGTCCGGCCGGAATCGCCCACCGATTTGGAAGCGCGATGCGATCGACACAACAACTGTCACACCGTGTGACCCGTATCTCGATCCCACCCTCTGAAACGACGATCCAGCAGAAACGGCGCCCTATGTTATGCCTCAGGTGGGGGTGCAACGGACAGAATGTGCTGGTCATCGGGAGAGAAACAGGAGAGGAAGAGGATTTGATATTCGGTTCTGCACGTGGAAGTAATAGAAACGGTATGAAGAGTCAGGGCAGAGACGCCAATCCTCACTGGAACCATATCGGGACATGTCGTCACATATTCCTGGGCGTCACATTGTTACTCATTTAAAGGAGTCGGGTTGCTGAGTCGGTGTTCCATTACCACCTGCTGTGTTTGGGTGTCGCCCATATCCGTCCACAACCCATCACTGTTCTCCTCGGTTTCCCTTTCCTTCGCAATTATTTCACTGCTTCAATTTTAGCTCTGACTGTTGCTTTCGGCCTCTTGTTAATTCACCTTCCTCCTATATAACCCCTCTCCCCTCTTACTCCCATCCCATACAATCATGTCTTCCCCGTCTCGCAACTCTGATCAGCCCATGGTCTCCCTACCCAGCATCCATGAACTCTTCCCAGGCATGTCCTCTTCACTCTCCTCTACTACCCCCTCTTACCCTATAATCTATTAGAACATCTTATGAATCCTCCACATGCCCCTGGTCCTTCCAAGGTGCGGTTTCACACAACTCACCGGCCAACGGTAGTCTAACCCAGATTATCTAGGTCACACATCGTGGCTACCAGGACCACAGTCGAGCCATGTACTCTTCAAGCACCCAAGCACGTCCTCCTGTTGCCCGAACCTCTTCCCATTCAGAATGGTCCAGGCATCAACCCGTCTCTTTACACACCAATGCACAACGCCGCACAAGCGATCCTCGGGCTCACCAATCTTCTAGCGCCACACTACCACCCCGTCCCCAGGCTGCCCCACATTCCTACTGCAAAGCAGAGGCGGTGGATGGCTTATCGATACTTGACTCGCAACCGATGTCGTCCACGTCAATGGGACATGATAACTATCATCGTGACCGCCACCCAGGTCATCCTGTTGTGTCAATTCATTCGGGACGGCCCCCGAGAGGCCAAGACCGGATTGGCTACCCTGATGCTCAGCCGATCTCATCCTCGGATCCATCACAGCCCTGGACAATGCACCAGCCAGGGCCGTCTCCTCCTCCTCAGGTACTCGATGATCCTGAGAATCCAAGTGACGGTGAGGCCCCTACCGCAGGTGGACACTCTGGGATTCCACGCAAGCATATCTGCCGGATTTGCCACAAGGCCTTTAACCGCCCAAGCAGTCTCAAAATCCACTACAACACCCACACTGGCGCTACGCGTACGTATTTTTTTTTTTCATTCAGGTCAACGTTTGAATTTCGATCTGACCCTATGCGTTTCAGCGTTCCGTTGCCCATGGCCCAAATGTGGACGGGAATTCAATGTCAATTCAAACATGCGTCGGCACCTCCGTAACCATACCGCAAATGTCAACCAGGAGAACCAGGACGACGGTGTACGTAGGCGGCGACGACGTTCGAGTGCGAGCTCAACAAATTCCCCTATGATGCAACCGTTGGCAAGTGAAGCACACTCTCAGCCACAGAACATCACACTTCGTCACCAAGTCCCACCGCCACGATATGGTGTTCCAGTCCATGTCTCAGAATCACCGCAGCATCACGGTCGTTACGATGCTTACGACTACACTAAAGACGATAACGGAATGGATGTGGACGAGATCGATGAGTATCACGCTTCCGAGGATCCACATCGTTCTAGCCGCGTACCTGTGCCCGTGACACGAGTGTCCGAGACTCTGGTAGTACCCCGCGGAACTACACAAGCTAGTTCGAGATACCATGGAATCACCGGTCCACGAGAGGAATATCGGCCCCACCAACTTTCCAACTCGTCTTCTTCCGCGAGTATGCGTGTGAGGGCTTTGACTCCTGGATCGAGCTTCCACTCGTCCTCGCCGTCACCGTCACCGTCGCCTTCGTTGTCACCGACCAGTTCGATATTTAATTCTCCACCGCCATCGACGCTGACTTCTCCGGCTCATTCTCCGGCTGTTCTGCCCCGTGCACAGGTAGCAAAAGCAGCAGCAGCAGCAACGGGTCAGCAGTACCAATATAGCCCATCCATGCCATATCTCAGGAGCGTCAGGGACTCGCGTGTCTCAACAGCCCTTAGACCTGCTTTTGACTCTAGTAGCAGTGTTGCTGTTCGTAGATGATTGATATGTCGGACGCAATTATGTCATTTTTGGTAAACGCAGATCGTTATTGTTTCTTGGTCGCTTTGCTCTCTTTGGTTATAGGCCATCGTTGTCGTCTTTTGTTGTTGTCGTCATCTGATATTCCTCCCGTCGCTATCTCCCCTCATCACATATCTGTACTGCATACAATATAGTGTTATATGTTTTTATCTTGATGAAATTGCATTTGGTCGTCGTGTGGATAACTTTGCATCCTCAAGATGGGGGAGGGGGGGAACTTGATGCTGCCAAAGAGGATCTTGTCACACTTATCGCGAAGGATCAACCGAGGCAGTATCTTCGGTGGATTCTTACCCCGTCCTCTAACACGTAAAAACTTCGTGAGATTTACGCCTGAGTTTCAGTTTATCGTTGCTCCCCTATGAATACAATTACGGAGCCTCCAAGGCAACTGACTACACATATACACACACATATATATACAAGCCCCTCATCCGCGGTAGGATTTGTATATCATTTTCATTTCTTTGGAGCCGAAGATGCTTCGCAAAGGATTGCCGTAGGCGGAAGGGGGGGGGGGGAAAGGGAATTTTGTCGATGTATTCAGATATGTCTACCGCGAATCGCGCAGCGCTTAGAAGATTCAGGAACTTCAGATTGTACGGCTCATGTCGCCGTCTTGCCCATATCATGTATATGTCTTGCCGAGAAGACCTAGGTCTCCAAATAAAGTTCATTTTCAGGAATTTGACCCCAAGTGAGAGAAGGGATTACTAGGGTATCGAAGAACATCCGTGACTTACCTGCGAATGTGTTACAGAATAACACAGGTAAACGGCGTCGGGAGTCCCGTGTTTTCTCCTCTTTGTCAGCCCGTTGTGAAAAATCTTATGCCCTAGATACCCGTAGAGAACCGTCTAAGAATTTTTTTTTTTTCTTCAAGTTTCATG
>QFDT01000402.1:0-13895 GCA_003315915.1 Macrolepiota dolichaula | reverse complement strand
ATCGTCTGAGTCGCACAACAGGATTTGAGGAGAGAGGCAAAGGTATGGCTTGGTCTAGAAAACAAGAACATCCTGCAATTCATTGGGTTGGCCAACGACATCGAGAGATTTGGCTGCCCTGCCCTCGTCTCCCCATATTGCGAAAAAGGGACGATGCCTGAGTACTACAAGAGGGAGTAACCAGACGCCGCAAAGAGACTATCTATCGTGTGTTATACTACATCCTCAATCAAAACTTGCGTTCAACCTATCTTTAATCAGATGACAGATGTTGCGAAAGGGCTCCAATACCTTCATAGAAACAGAATTGTGCACGGAGACCTGAAACCAGTGCGTTAAAATAGTTGTCCAATTGCCGAAATTGACTGGCTTACCGCTCAAAGTCCAACATTCTTTTTCACAATGATGGCCGTGCTCTTCTCAGTGACTATGGTTACTACAAGATTCTTTCTAACAACGGTTTCACTACCAGATCAGCTGGAACCTCTCGCTATCAAGCTCCGGAGCTGTTTGGACATGACAAAGCAATTCCAAGCAAAGCAGCTGATGTGTATGCCTTCGCCTTCACCTCATATGAGGTATGACCTTTCTATGGAGTTATTAACAATCTCATTCCGTGAACCATAGATTTGGACCGCAGTGAGACCGTTTGATCATATTCAAATACTTCGCTCTTGGCCTGTATATCCTCCAAAATGACGCCAGGCCTACGTACCCGGATATTCCCCACCAAAGACAGAACTCATTTGGAAACTGTTTGGGGATTGCTGGAAGACAAAACCAGAAGTGAGGCTGAAAATAGATGCAGTATTAGAGAGTTTGGGGGAAATAAAAAAATCAATGTAATAAACTTTGTATTTGTGCATCAATGATCTCTCAACTATGTAATTATGCAAGTTATTGGATAACCCGATATCAAAATTGTCATAATAAAACACACTGAGAAAATGTTGAGTAATAAAATGTATTATGATTGAGTTTGGCTGAGTCTATTCTCATTCGTGAGACGTGTCGTTAACAAATGACATTCTCCATGAACTTATGAGTTTCATATGATCGCGGCGAACCCCTACGGATTCTTCACCACCATCTTCTCCTACCGATCAGACGTCGTACTTGATAATTATAGCTAGTGAGGGATGGAGTATTCCCCCTAGTTCTCGTTTATACGTTCCTCCTATGGTCCTCGCGCTGGTTTAAGATTCACTATTGTAGGGAATGTGCTGAGTTTGAATGGGGACGGGAAGTCAAGACGAGAGAGATAAGTTGATTAGATATAATGTTTGAGTGATTACAAGTGAGAGGGATTAGTTAGTTAAAAATCACAGTGAGTCTCGTAGAATATATATATAAACGTCGTGTCCATGCGCTGTGTCAATGCGTGCTCTCGTGTCCCTGTCCTGCCGTCGTGGGTCCAAGCGCGAGTGTTAGCACGCATGTGGTGACGTGGCTGGTTAATGCGACCGTCCACGCGTAGCCGAGTGGCTACTCCCACACTATCTTACATAAGGACTGGATCAACATAAATTGTAATTGTGATCTTGTTCATACGTGACGAGTAAGGTCAAGGATACTAATGTAGAATTTTATGCTAAAGCCGAGTCTTGATGATAGAACGAACACATGTTGAGGTGGGGTTGGATGATTGGCCTCTGTTGAGCTGCCAGAATCCAGGTTTGTGAGACGAAGGGGAACGCAGACGGGTCGCTCTTGTTCGCCAGTCGTCTCACCATGTGCTCGCTTTAGGGTGATGGTGGGTGGGAAATTTCATAGATTCTCTGATTGTTCTCCGTTGATTCCGCGAGGTTGATTGGCGCGTCGGGGAGTTCGTTCACAAGAATACACCTCTCCCTCGTTCCTTGTTAGATCCGCCACTTTGAGTATAAGCAACGTTTGGCTCGATGTTGACCCTGTACGAGAGGCCCTTTTTCAAATATCACCAAGACAATACTTATAAAGAGATAGGGTCACGATGGCACGATTGTATTGCTCCTCGCAGTCTACTGTCAAGAGATCAATCTAGCAGGAGTATCTAATGTACGCCCTCTATCACTCAATCACAACTCTCAGACAATTTGCAAACCCAAGGAAACGCACCAAGTACACACACAACTCTCAATGTCGCACAATGCCTGCACTCATATGGTGTTCTAACACACACTCAAGTTGTGGTGACAAAACCTCTTATACCTCCTGTAAAGGGTAGACGCTTGTTGGCTTCGCACAGCCACCTCGCGGCTCCACTTTCACTAGTTCCGGAGATGCCTCCCCTGTACCCCGGAGCGCCGGACACGCCACCTTTACCGGACGGCCAACATGATCGTTCGTGTCTTTTCATTCATACCCCCGCTTTCCTTATCTTTATTTCAAAAGACTTGACTTAGAAAATTAGTAACGTACTTATACTTCTGTTCCTTCTCCGAGTTTCCCTCTTTTTCCCAAGTTTCTCTTTTTCCCCCCTTACGGGCTCGACTTGAATCTACAAACCTTCTATAGAGATGTTCGTCTCGGTCTTCCTATCTTTAGTTTCAGTAGTTTGTGGCTCCGAAAACCCTAAAAATATACACTGACTCAGTTAATCAGATTCCCCCTTTTCTCTCTCTCTCTCGTCGTGAAGTCGTTCGAATTGTCATCCTTGTTTTTGTTATCTTTGTTTGAGTCTCATTTCCCTACTCTCTATCTTCATGAGTCCCTAAATCAACAACGGACGGACGCCCCTGCGTTCGCACTGCCCACCACCTGACCCAACCTCACCGTTGCATTCCAGCGAAACACGACCCGGAAATTCACGGCGAGGATGGATTGGGCAGCGTTGAGGGTCAACCCGATACGGAACACCCGGCAATCCCGGTCAAATTTGTGAAAGAAGAGTTTGGTGAGGGAGTGGTGAGAGCTCTTGGGAGTATGGCCCAGGCGGTTCGGAAACTGTGGAAGGAAGAGGAGAGAAGATACCGGTCGTGTAAACTGGACCTACGACGAATATATCGCCCTGTTCGTTAGCGCATACTCGGACTTGATAGACCAAAGTACTTTGTGTTTATGGGTGGTGGTGTGGGTCTCGGAAATCGATCAGCCGTGGCGGAATATAACATTCTCACTGATCATGGGTTCCTCTTGACACCGTTTCTCTATCTTGACTGACGACACAGACAGCACATGCAGCCCAGGTTGTACTCGATACGCTGATCAAAATGACAATAATACCCAAGTAAATGTGACTCACCTTTACGGCACACTTTGAACACGGTTTCTTTGCATCAACGTACAAATATGTGATTGGATTCCACGACGGTCCACCATTACATGATGAACTCATTATCGCATATATACAGAACCCAGGGTTATTCTAATAGAAAAGATATAGAGTTGACGTGGAACTTAGCACGGGGTCGCGCTGTGTGGGCATGGTAGTCGTGGGATTATAAGCGCTATGGAGAGGAGGTATGGGACCGGAACGGAAATAATTGTTTTGTTGTGCAAGAGCTGGATGTGAGCGGATACTTCTCCAACCGCGCCAAATCCATTTCGCAGACTCGGATGTATTGACATGGTATTCAGGTCCCACGCTCTTTTTGGCCTCTTTCTTGACTGCGTTGATGACTATGACCGGGTATCACAGATCTCACCTTTGAATACTTGAACCCTCAATATAAAAATACGGAAAATAAACCCACGACGGCATAGGTCAGCGATATTCTCGGGCCAAAGATGTGTTTATTATCGAGGGGGGTACGAGCCTTGCGCCCTCTTGAAACATTGGCAGCATCAATCAAGATCCAACTAGCTAGCTATACTAGTGAACCTTGATTATCGATGAACTTTGATCCTGGCGGCCCTCTCTCCATTCTTGCTTAAGATTTATACAATTCCTTGTCCTGAAGTCTCTCAATCGTATTGGTAATCTACCTCTGTGCTCATACATTTATTTACCGCACCTACCCGTAGTATATCAACTAAAAATAACACTGGACCCACTAGTCTACCCCAGGAAGTTGGCGGTCCCGTGTTAGTACTAAACTGTACCGACACTTTGGATTTTCAAAATGCTCATTCAAGTTTTCCTTGTTTATGTCTTCCAAAACAAGGGACTTCAAGTAAACGTCACTGCAAATAACCTCGCCTTCGCTATGAGAATGTATTTACTCTTTTCGTTAGTCCTAAACAAAAGTAGAACGATTCCTCGTGCTCCATCACCCTTGTGATAGTAAATGCTCATTTCATCTTATCTTCATCTATCCTCCCAAACGCCAACGCCCCCGATTGCCAAGAGAACACACCCGGATCAAGGGCCAGATGGGCTCTATAAAAGAATATAGGTCTTCAGGTCTAGCTGTAGTTTGAGCCCCCCAAGTCTCAAATATGGCCCACGGCTACGGACCCATGGCTACCAACCTTCCCCAAATTCCATCCCACCACAATTTCACGAATATTGATCCTGCTATAGTATGATTATTAAGCTATCCTGTGTTCCCCCGATCTTTATAAACACGCCGTAGGACCTCACTGGGCACATCACGATCGAGGGTTCAAAATCGGGTTTCATTACAAATCGCACTGGCACATTCGCTGATGTTTATGTCGGATTGCTCCGGGGAAGGGAACCAAGAAAAGTAAATTTTGTCTTGAGAGCAGATCAACACGGGTTGAATGTTGTAATTTCAGGTGGCAGTCAAGGTCCTGCGACAGAGTAGTGGAAATGACCTTAACAACCAAGAAGATGCCGGCACCATCTTGAGGGTAAGTTTGTTCCAATGCGATAACAAGGACTAATACCCACTGTTCTACAGCATTTGAATCGCGAGATGCAGGCATGGAGAGGCCTTCGTCATCGCAATGTCCTCGAATTTCTTGGCCTCGATCGGGAACATAGTCGCCCGGGATCAGATTGCCCTGCTCTCATTTCGCCTTACTGCACCAACGGCATGATCATGAACTTCCTCGCAGTAAATCCGGCGACTGACAGAATTCAGATGGTGAGCCGTGTTGTCTTCAATATACTCATGCCATAACACTGGGGTGTTGTGTAGGTGAGAGGGGTTGCTTCTGGACTCAAGTTCTTGCACGATAATAATGTCGTGCATGGGGACCTCAAACCGGTGCGCACTGTCGCCGATTTTCGATACAGTTCGGCATTTACTTACAATAATTTAACAAATAGCACAACATCCTCGTCGATGATGCCGGTTGTCCGGTTATCTGTGATTTCGGCCAATCTCAGATATTGGGGTGGCAAGGATTCACTCCAACAGGGGGTCCGGGCACAGTTCCCTACCAAGCACCGGAACTTATGACGGCTGCGGAATACCATGTTACGAAAGAGATGGATGTTTATGCATTTGGCATGTCTGCTTATCATGTCTGTTCTTTTCTTACTCCATCTCGGCCAATCGCATTGCGCTCACCGAGGATAACAGATTTGGACAGGTGTCTCCCCATTTCCTGGTCAGAATTACGCTTTTGTTATACTTCAAGTGATAAAGCACAAAATGACGCCCCAATGTCCAAACCCCCCTCCGCCCGGTGTGAACATCATATGGCCAATAATCCAAAGTTGTTGGGCTTATGAGCCTGAGAAGAGGCCAAACATGGCTGCAGTGGTCCGGGGATATTGAACGGAAGTCCACTAAGGATCATGAATTGTGGATGTTTCCTGTATATATACAATGTGTCAATTCAACGACTTATC
This sequence comes from Macrolepiota dolichaula, assembly GCA_003315915.1. Taxonomy (NCBI): domain Eukaryota; kingdom Fungi; phylum Basidiomycota; class Agaricomycetes; order Agaricales; family Agaricaceae; genus Macrolepiota; species Macrolepiota dolichaula. Next base: position 8,209 of record QFDT01000402.1, on the reverse strand, counting down.
GTAATGAATCCAAAATGTGATGGGTATCCTTCCGAAGTTCCAGGACAGTGGTGAAATGCACGTGATTGGGCCCCACATACAAAATGGGACGGCAAAGAAAAAGAGTTAGCTATTATTTAGGAGTAACTACCAAACAACCCCGTTTCGAATCCATTGAACAGCATCATTTGAAGCCACTTGTCAAGGCAAAGAAAATCAGGCAATGCTATCCATAATTTGGACACTATCTGAGTTTACCAACCCTGATCGATTGAAGGCCTGATATCTGGTCTCTCAACTTTCAGACCCAGGGTAGCATGAAATTTCAGGATCCTCAATGATGAATATATACACTCAGCTCCAACCAGTAAGTGAACAAGGAATCTGCTATTAGTGACTCGGATCTGCAAGCTGCTCTCGCAAACACAAAGAACGCGAGGGATCTAATTCCTCTTACAGAAGTCTTAAGGGCGGTACTCTACTTGGATCACAGTTATGTGCACGAATTTCCCTCATACTTCAATGTAAACCTCACGAGCGCAACGGTTCCATAGTCCTTCCCGTGGACATCCAACATCCTCACTGCCCTCCATCCCCCGACGCTCTCCTGAGCATCATCGGTTTGTAGAGCTCGTCGAATATCAGCCATACGCGCACAGAAGATAGCGAGGGTATCATCCTTTCCGAATTCTTTCTCGCATATGCTGAGCCTGTATGAATAAGGCAAATTAACAAGGTCACGGGCAGAGCGAAAGTGAAGTATACCTGAGAAATGTTAACTCCTCCCAACTTTCCCAGAACTGCCATTCAAACACTGCGCTTTGTAGGTCCTTTTCGTCTCGCTTATTGCCAGATAGTTTGAAGTCATGCCATTCCTGCGCAAGTGAGTCTATATTATCATCACTCGGTGAAGTCGCAGGATATGAAAAATTGAGGTCGCCAGTCAGAGGATATACCGTCTGAGCCTCGGATATGTATTCTAATGACTGACTACCAGGAGCAGCAGATGGTGTTGGGAGGAAAAGCTGAGCTTTGATGTACGCGCTGTACGGCTTCGAATTGGGCGTGCGTTCACGATCTGAGGGTGGAGGAGCTATTACGAACAAATGTTAGTGCTCATCACACACTGTATAATCCCAAAGACAAATGCGTACTCGAGCATACACCAACAATCTCTCCTTTGACCTTGACCTTCCTTCCTTCGGCTTCTCCAGCGATTGCTTCGCTGCTATTTCCCCTCATCCAGGCGGGCTTAGCGACCCACCCATTAGTCCCAGTAAACATGGCCTCATTTAATTGTATACCCAGATCATAAGTCTGCCAATTGAGGGCGACGACATGCGAGCCCGATCCCCAGAATAGGTGAGGGCGCAAGTTAGACGACGTCAGTCGGAGTCCTTTCGGGTATATCCTTCTGATATAGCTTTGCGCATGTGTGATCAGGGCCGTGAGGATAGTATTTGTGGGAGGCGGAAGCGGAGTCTTGGACCTGAGCAGAGAAAGAAGGGAGGATTCGGAGATGTTGAGTAGGATGTGTGGAGGATCCAGGAATTCTGTTGAAAATAGGTGAAGGTTGAATCATCCTAGAGAGAGTAAGGACGTACGTTGGGTAAACCAGTTCTTGGAGGGTTTCATGCTCCGAAGATAATATCCCACTGCAGCGAGGGCGGGGCTGATACGAAGGTGGCGAGGCACACTGGATCGTTTGCGTGGCCAGAACGAGCTATCCTGATCTTCTGACTCGGAGGATGACGAGGATGACGAGTTTGAACCCGCCCGGGTCGGGACCAATCCGCCTTTCGTTGGTACCATGGCCGGAGGTGGATAGTATTCCACCTGAACGCTCATATATCAGAACCAATCTGTATACCCCCATAATACAGAAGTACTCGCCATAACCAAAATCCTGCCCATGACCTTCTCCGGCGTCAGTATATCCTGACTTTCCAGTGGCCCATCAACAAATCTCTCTCCCCAAGCGTCTCGCATGATCCGAACCAGCTCTTCCTGTGCACTCTCGCCGTAGACATGACACTCAAGTGATACGAGAACAGGCCATGTAACCATGTTTGTGTCCGACTCAACAAAGGATCCAATGGCAGCACAAACATCGGCAAATGGGATGGATTGAGAGAGCGTGTAGCCATGGGTTACCACTGGGCCATCAGATGAAGGCCAAACATCGATTTCTGGGCAGCGTAGATCCTCAGTTGCATGATATACAGGCATAGTCAAGGAATGAACAAACCGACACAGCGTGCTCCACGCGACAAGACATGTGTGTAAGAGTATGCGGACGAACGACCGAGGATTTGATTGGCAAGTAGATATGTGTTATGCGATGACCTGGCCACGCGACAGATCAATTTAATTGAGAACGACGAATAAAAGCGAAACGCACGATACAAAATAATCCGTCAGGGCCAAATCGTCCTGCGCTTCTGGAGGTCTCAAGGTAGGCTTTGCTAGCACATTGGCAACGTCGTCACCCAACACATCCCTGACAAACGTTTCAACATGATTGCTGAGCCGTACAGTTGTCGAGGGTGGGCGAAAGTTACATGAGGTATGGACTGCCAGTGAGTCCGTGAGCTGTTGCTGCTGCGACGTTGAATGTGGTTGATTCATGTAGAAAGAAATGTATTATCTTTAGAACAGCTTACGGGATCAGATCAGAATGGGTGATATAAATAGGTGATTATGAAACAACTACAAACTTGACATCACTCAAGGCAATGAGCAAACTGATATAATAGGACAATTGGATGATTCCTATTATTCCTTGTATCCCATTGCTCAACATTCCGGGACAAACGCACCCCAGAAACCTTTGGAAATAAGATCTTCGAAAGGGAAAATGTATTCTCAAGGGACAGTTCCATATTCTCGCTAGAGTTCAATAGATCTCGTAAAATAACGGCATATTTTTGTTTGATTATATAAGCGTTAGCGAGCCCCAGACTCACACAAGGTTCTCTGACACTTGGACTTGGATGATGATTCTGATTAGAGGTACTAGAGCAATTGTGCCAATGTGCGATTATAGCATTCGTCAGACGCTGAAACTTTGTGAAAAGATTCTTCGTTGGTGTGTTGTCCATGACACACTATAATCATTGTATTGGAACGTTTATTCCTGCCAACCCTGTCACCACACCCTCCATCTCCGGCCTTTCGTCAATTTCCATCACGCAGCAATCTTCAAATAGCTTCAAGATGGGGTATTCTTCGTGCTGGGGATCAACTGGATGCCAGGGCTTTTCTTTTTTGTTGAACATGGCAAGAATGATTGCCCCATCTTTGTCAGTGTCTTTGAACGGCCTCACCCCGGTCCAAATCTACCACGCTTGAGATAAAGTGGTCAGTTAGATGTGAACAGAACTCACCTCATAAGAAGTAGCGGCAAAGGCGTACACATCAGCAGGTTTACCAGGAACCTTGTCTTCGTGGACTTCTGGAGCCTGGTAGCGACACGCTCCCGCTGGCTTGGTCGTGAAACCTTCGTGTGTAAGTATCTTGGAGCGGCCGAAATCACAGAGGAGAGGATGATCATTATGAACAAGAATATTGTTCTATTGAGTTGGTCAAGAATAGGTCGCATTAAACAGTATATGAAGTCAGCGCACAGGTTTAATGTCTCCGTGCACAATGTTTTGTCCGTGAAGGTGAAGAAGGCCGTTCGCTGTGCCTTTTACCTAGCCACGAAAAATCATTACAGATTCATGGATGAGGAGACGGCGCAAAACACACCATAGACAACTTTGTTTTCTTGTCAGGATGCGATTTGACGTAATTCACGACAGTTCCGCCATCGCACCAGGGAGAGATGAGAGCCGGGCAGTCGAATCGCCCATGATCCTTTGCCAGCCCAAGAAACCCCAAGATATTGCGATGGTTCAAGTCGCGCCAAACTATCGTTTCCCTGATCAAGTACTAGAGAAAGGCATTGCATCCTTCAGCCGAATACTCAAACGAATAATGTCTCACAGTTGCGATCTTTTTGCGTTTCTCTAAATCATCGGACAACCGTAGAACTTTGATAGCGACCTAGGGAGGGTCACAACAAGCGTATACGACCGTACAACACGACTTACCCTTACTGTTCCATCGAGACGTCCAACATAGACATCGGAATATCCGCCTGGTTTCAATTCTTCATCGTCGCGCGTGACGCGGTTGCTGAGATCCTAGGATGTTTGAAGAGTGAATCATGAGAATATCAATCTATGCAGGGGACATACTGCGTACGGAACTTGGTTTATAGTTGTTGGAATCCTAGGACGGGTAGCACCATTCATGGCTGAGAGGAATCAACCAAGAGAAGGGACTGGCTCTTGTTTTAAGGTGGAAAAGCGATCCTTGATGGATTAGTACACGTGGGCAGAGGGGATCAAACGGATGAATACCACAGGTGTCCAAACACCTACAGAAAACGCAGCTGTTGTCCAGGATGGAACAATGCGCGCCTGATAAGAAAGGATGCTGATGGACCAGGGAGCGAAAGAACCTAATTCTATACAAAACGACCCAGGATCTAAACTTAAGCACCCCAAAGTAGTCAAGTCAGCGTAACACAAATTTATCTCACAGTAGCAGTCAATATCAGCGGAGAAAGAGTGGTTAGGCAAGTCAGGCTTTGGCCGAAAGCTGAGGGGAATATGGGGGCTCAATGGTCGCTGAGACATGGAGATGATCCCTTCTGCGTCACCACTTCAAGAGTCACCTGCGTAGTCGAACACATAATTCCAGCGACCTTCTGTAGGACCCCAACAATATAGCCTCCTGTAGTGGTGTGTTTGGACGTATCCTATAGGTGAAGTGCTGGATTTTGATGGATCCCATGGGTCCGTTACCTCTTCTAATAATATAAAGATGAGCGAAGGAGTTTACCGGGTGATGCACCGACCTACCTCGCAGGACGTGACTACAAATGCATCCATATCCGGGCCATATGAACACCGTTGCTAAATTCAGAGACCAATGCGTCCCGAGACACTTTAAAGTTGTAGACGCCAATAGGTCCTGGTATGCATCTATCCACTGTGAGAAAGGTGAGACGGCTAATGCCGCAGATCATGAAGCGGAATAGGTATTGGTATTGGTAGATGTAAGGCTAATCCAGTTGGATACAAGGCGGGGGGAAGACCCTGCTGATGTCCGGTGAAGCCTTCTATCGTGGAGGTTGGGGCCTCAGAATTGCTTCGGGGGGGGGACAGGTTACCCACCCCACACCCAGATACCAGAATGTGATATCAAAATGTGATTTCTGACATCCCCCGACCAACTTCGGATGTCATATGGTCACAATATCCAAGCTACTCGTCATTATCGTCCACAAGATAATCGCCGTGAGCTTGGAGTGAAAGTGGTCCCCTTACTACGCTAAACGTGCCCTAGACCGAGGCCCTTGGGAAATGATGAGATGTCAGATCAGACGGCAATGAAGACCCACCAAGGTCCCGGCATACGAACTGATCATTTCCTGGGGGAATAACCTGAATAAGGAAACAAAGTTTTGTGTTATATATCGCTGGGCTTGTGTAGTGAGAAATCAAAGTACAAAAGGGAACGCAATGTGCCGACATGGATAAGTCGTGCACCCGATAATTGGTAAGTTTGGCAGCACCATCCAAGTGTCCGACGTAGAGATCAAGAACCATTTGTGATGAGCTTGTGGCACCACACTGGTTGTACACGAGCGAGAAGTGGGACTCACATAAAATTAGACCATGTCATACTATGCCACCACAAACAGTCACACAGTCACAAAAGATGCGGAACTTGAGTTATTCCCATGCTAGAAGAAAATCATGATTGTTTCAATTTTGGGACAACAGGCTTCGTAGATTTCCTCCGCACCCAGGGGATCACAGTCTCATTGATTCCTTTGGGCCGCGTCTTCATCGTGTCTCGCCTGAAGGCATATAATAAAAACATCGATTCCTGAGATTCTTAGGTAATCTTATCTTATCTCTCGGATCTACCAATTTTCACCTCGAGGGCGAATTGGTTTCGTGTGTTCGATACTGACTAGAATTGTGGGTGCGTCAATATCGTTTATTCATGAGCCCTTTCAGAAACAAAGGCGGCTTCAACAACTGAGAACAAGCCGAGTTCAGTATACCGCCACTTGTTATTTCTTTCTCGGATGATTCACATGAACCTCAAGGATCCTGTTTATCCATTCGTGAACCTCCCTATCTTCTCCCACTAACCTTGGGTGAACGGGCTTCGGGTTTGGAATAATACTTGTTGCAATGCTGGTTTAGGTCTATTTAGAATGTCTCCAAACATGTTGGTTTAATATCCAAGCAGTCAAGTCTATTATTGGACACCAAATTTTACACCAAGCTTGGATACCCAGACTCCTTCAACAATCCACATACAGACTCATACTACCATCGGTGATCAGCAGGATTTTAAAACGCCGCAGCGGATCTAAAGATTGGAATCGAACGTATACTGACCGGCGCTCTGTAATCCACTTCTCACCAACATGTGCCTAATAGTATGAATTATCGAATATAGTACAAGTCGTCATGGGCATAGAGTGAGTAGGACGCCGATAGGTATTCAAAAGTATACGACTATGATTGAAGACAGAGCAAAATAACAAGACAAGATACGCGTATAGATGGAAGGTTCATGCTGAACAAGAGATAGAAGAATGAAATACGATAAATCTCCGGTCGAAGAGAAGACCGCTATGACTGATCCGTCATTAGATCCAATAGTGAAGTATTACGGAAAGGAGACGGGATATCTATAGTGACCTCATGTGTTCCGTTTATAGGAATTCCTGGGTAACATCGTCATCACCGCCATCTCGACATTGCAAAGGAACCGTATATCCCTAGAAGCAGTTATCAACATCTTCGACCGACCGAACAATATTACAATCGAAAACTCACGTTGGTACGGATGCCTCCACCCCAGGGTGTCCTACCCTCGACGCGGGCATCGACACCCAATCCCCTCTCAGCGAACGCCTTCCACAACAAGCAGACATTCTCACCACCGGTCAATACGCGGTCGGCCTCGATGATAGCATCACGAGAATCGAAGAAGGAAGGTCTGCATGGTTGAAGCTTCATGCCATTGATCACAAGCCTATTTCGCAAATCACCATCAGTATCTCAAGCCGAAATGAAATTAACAACACATACTGAACAGCCAATGTGTTGCCATGTCTCGGCACATACGACTCCTTATCATCCCTCCAGAAGTGATGGTCCTTCGGTACCCTGCCATCAGAACTAGGTGCAGGCGGGAACAACTTGTCGGAATAACCATGCTTCTCAATCAACCTCTGCGACACGACCCATAAAATCTCAGCCCAAACTTCACCAATCGCGTGGACGCCCCAATATCCAGGTTTATCGAGGGTCTTGTACGTCGACGGATTGACCCTGTCGTCGGTCGAATATATGAAGTTACGAATACCGTCCTCACGGTTCGCGGCCCAAGCACCCATGGCATAGTCGGAGTAGTTCCGGTTGGCCCTAATTGTCGTTGCAAGGAAATCACCCCAACCCTCACCCATTCCTCCGCTCTCACCCCAACCAAGACAACCCGAATTGGCCGGACCACCAGTTAGACGTGTACTGAGACCATGACTGTACTCGTGGATAACGATACCAGCCTCGAAATCACCATCACGGTAGGGAAGAGCAGTGTTCCACAAGTACATCCTCATACGCCCATTCGAACCGTCGGGTGGGGTCATGAAGTTGGCATTATTGTAACCAGAGCCATCTTGAGCGTTAGCGATGACAGCGTCGTTCTCCTGACCACCACGTCCAAAGTTGTACTGCTGGAAATTTCCGGCAACTTCATTGAAACCATAACGATAATAGAAGTCGTGGATGAGGTTGTTGGTATAGAAGAGCTGAGTGACAGTGGCATTGATGTAAGATTGCGCTTCGTGATAAGCACCATCCTTCTGAGTCTCCCTTGGATTGTATTTGAAGTCGAACACCTTCTCTAATCCACCATCGGGGCGGTAGTTGTCCTTGTACGCATTTTGACCCTCCCAATTCTCCTGAGCGAAGACGTTATTACCCCAAGTCGTTGTTGTGTTCCTCCAGAAACCCTTCTTGCTACCTGATCGAACGTCATTGGAGGGGTCATTGGCATGAGGTATCGCGTGCCAGCCTGCAGGGGAGGCTAGTGCATCGAAATTTTCCTCCTCCTGAGAGCGCTCCCCACACTCGGGATCATTGACACCCCA
>QFDT01000397.1:0-20807 GCA_003315915.1 Macrolepiota dolichaula | reverse complement strand
TACAGACGCCAATTATTGGCCACCCATTTGCCAAGTTTCTGTGCTTGTTTGATGAGAACAAATTGCACAGAGATCTCACAACAAACTTACAACACCACGTTCGTGATGCTCAGTCTCCGGCATTTCCTTAGTACTGCTGTCTGTCCAATAGTTAAATATTGCCGGTAACATTTTTGCTCAGAAGATGTGTTGACGTCCAGCTGCATCCTGTAACCGGTAATCATGCTTGAATGGTTTTATAACCACTCGCTCTTCTTTTTTTTTTTTTTTTTTTTTTTTAATTCCAAGTTTATTGCACTATAGACTAGCTAAGTACAAATGGGCGTGCGTTAGCAGTCCCAAGAGCCAAAACTGAAACTAAAACTAAGTCCGAAACACAATAGAGAGATGACAAACTATGGTGGAGCCAAGTTGAGCCAAGCAAGATGAGGCAGAACATGATACAAACACAAAGTAAGTACCGAAGATGAAGAGGAGAAGTGGCATTGACTGCAAAAACAAGGCGGCCAATGACAAACAGAAAAGAAATCAAGAATGTGAAGAGGGTCCAGGAATGGGGTGGGGGCAGAATAAGGTTTTGCTAATCCCCAATAATGACCACTGTAGAAGAAGGGAAAAGTTTTAAGAAAACTAACCGTTAGTCGTCATACAACACTTATCAATGCACATCCAAAACTTGGTATTGCTGTTGTTGCTGTTGTTGCCACATAGCTCAGTTACAAATTAGAAGGGCCCATTCTCCATCAGAGTTGTCCGGCAGGAAGGTGAATGCAAGTGGATTATCCTTCAAGAAACTGATCAACCAATACAGGTTGTTGTAGCGCTCGCCCATAGACCATGGCCGTTTGAAGCGCCTGCAGTCGTTGATGATATGTTCACATGTCTCAAGTGGGTGACCACAGGGACACACGGTTGGGGCATCTGGGAAGAAGCGCGCGTGGTAGGACCCAATAGGCACGTGGTTGGTGATGCAGCGCGTGAGGCAGGCGGCTAGAGAAGGCGTCATGTCTTGGGTAAGCCATGAGCTGCCGTTGGTGTATGTTGGAAGGATATATCGCTCGCTTGATCCGCGGAGGTATAAAAAATTGTGGCCCAGGTAGTCCTGGTCTTCCATCAGATGACTGCATTGCCACAGCCATTGGCATTGGTTGGTCCAGGCTTTTCGGACAAAGCCCAGGGACTTGTGCACCATGTTGGGAACACAAGGTGTGTGGAGGGATTTGGCCAGTTTATGGGCGCGGTGATGGATCGACCATTTTTGTGATGATGGAATTTGCCAGAACGTGATTCGATGGGTGGGGGAGATGGAGAGCCAGCAGGTGACAGGTTCAGTGACAGCTATTGAGTCGGAGTGTGCACTGTGAGTGCTATAATCAAACAGACATTTAGCGCACGCAAGGGAGTCAGTAAAAATTGAGATGTTAGTGATACTACGAGAGTCCATAGGCAAGCACGCAGAATCAGAGGAAAAGGAAATAGCAGACAGGAGTCTGAGACGGAGAGCGTACGATTCCGAGTCAGATGAGAGTACATTACCCACAGGGACAACATGTGATTTAAGAGGGGAAGAAAGAGAGAAATCAAAAAGGATAAAGGCCGAAGTGGCTGAAAGAGCTTTTGCTTTTAAAGGATAGGTAGAATTCGGACATGAGCCGTCTGTGGAAACCAAAAGTGAAGAAGGAGAAGAGAGCGCGCAATCCCGAGCCTCGCTAGCCTCAATGAGGTGTCGGCGGACAGCTTTGGTATCATCATCTGTGTTGCGCGGGCAAGAGCGGAAAGAAATCTGAGAAGAAAATCTATCTAGGATACGAATACCTGGTTGTGCACAAGGATGGAGTTGGTGGAAAGAGTCTGTGACAAGGACAGATTCATGTAAAAAGTCGACGGCCGGTGATTTAATGCCGATGTGGTCAGGGTTGTCGTCCCTTGTCAAGATTTTGAGAGGGTGGTTGGGGGGGAGTGTACGAAATCAGATGGCACATCTTTTGGCAAGTTTGTGGATGTGGTATTGGAAGGGGATGAGGCCCGCAATTGACTCAGTGCCACCTCGAGGAGTAGTGCGAAAGGCGCCAGTGATCCATATTGACGCTGATCGTTGGGTTTTATTGAGTTGTTGGATGAGCGCCTTGTTGCGAGTGCCTGTGAAGTACCAGAGCTTAAGGCCATATGTTGCCATGGGGACAACACATGACCTGTAAAGAATACATTTCTGAATAGGGTTAAGGCCTCACACCGAGTTGCCCAACAGCCATAAACACTTGACCATGGATAGGGATTTAGTCGCATAGTATCGCACGTGTTCTGTTACGACCTTCCTAAGTAATCAACTCAGGTTGCAACAAGTGATGAAGACTTGAGGGCGATGAGAGAGAAGAGAAGGGGAATCAACGAATTGGTAAAGCGTAAGGAATACAGCAGAGTATCTAGATGTATATATACTACTGGGTATTCCTATCGGAGAGTCTATAGTGGCGGCTGAGTAAGTGTGACGTCGTAGCTGAGTAAACAGTGGAGTAATCGCAGACTGAGAAGTAGCGGAGAGATAGGTCCTTGACAAGCGGGGCGATGATAGGAATGGATGGATATTAATGTACACGGTAGCCCCAAGGGAATATAACATTACCCCCTTTTTATGCTTCTGTGACCACACAGTTATCCTACAATGAATCGTGCGAGGTCTTTCTTGGTGGGTCCAGCGTAGAACTTGTCGTCGACGGTGCTGTGTGCGATGAATAGTTTGGCGTGGTCCGGTCCTCCTGCGAACATGGCGATCTTGATTCCTTTCATGGTGCCCCAGGTGTTGGGCTTGTCAATGAGCAGGGTGGCAAGGATGTGGTCGACGTATTGTTTGTCAAGTTCTCCGTTGTCGAGGAGCGTGGTGAATGTGCTGGGGAATTCCCATTCCCTAACTTCCTTGGGTCCTACTCGCTCTGGTGCCGTCAGGAAGGAGAGCATGTTCTCGACTTCCATGGCGATGGCTGGGATGCGTCGGATTTCTTCTTCGCCTTCTTTCGCCTCTCTCTCCTCCTTGTCTGTTTTTCCTGTCCTCCTGGCCTTTCTGCTCTCGAGCGGATATGGGTCAGTACCCATGAGGAGTTGTGCTAATTTGACGGCTCCTTCCTCCTTGTGGTTACCGTCATAGTGTACGAGGACCAGTACCTCGGATAGTATGGAGCATAGGGATAACAATTTCCCTCCAATGTCGGCGTCAATGAAGTCTTCTAGATCGACCTGTATATCCTCTACGTGGTCAATAGCCTGGTTATGTCTCCTCTGTCCTCGAGTGGCTGCTTGGATTCGTGGTGAGATCGCGGTTAGCACCAATTGTGCGTCCTTCATTGCTGATTTTGCTGCCGATACTGCTTTCTGTATGTTGGAGATGTCATGAACACAGCTCAACATTTCGTCGATAGATGCTCCTTTCTTGTGCTCCGTGATCATCTGGGTGACCGATGAGGTGACTTCGTCCATGGTGACGTCTCGCGTGATGGAGTTGTGAGCTTGGGGTTCCTCTGTGTTGAGGAGCGAAGCGACGGATTGGTGGTTTTCAGTAGAGGACATGGTTCGGAGGGTGCGATTGGTGATAGGCTTTGGTGATTTCTGCCCCCCCTTTATAGGTTTTCCTTGCTCCGCAAGGGACTTCTTGTATGATTCTAGTGTCTCTTGTGCGTTCCCTAGAGCGGATGCGGATATCCATGAGTCATGTTCGTCTCCATACCCTTTCCAGTGTATCAGGTATTGTGTTCCTCTACCCCTTTTGCGTTCTCCTCGGATTTCTTCTACTTCATATTCTTCTTCTTCTCCAATTAGCACTGGTGGCTGCGGTGGTGGTGTCTCTTGCCCCGTGTAGGTCGGTGATCGGTGTGGTGTTAGTAGCAATTCGTTAAACACGTTGTGTATGATCCAATCTTCTGGCAGTTTTAGGCGGTAGGCTGATACTCCTATCTGCTCGGTGATTTGGAATGGTCCATATCGTCGGTTGTTCAGCTTCTCCATGGGTCTGTTGGTCTTGATGTTTGTCCCTTCGAGCCATACCCATTGTCCTATTGATAGGTCTCGCTGTTTTCCTCGTCTCCGATCATGGTTCCGTTTTGTTTCGTCTCCTTTTGCTGTTAGGTGTTCCGATACTTCCTTTCTGATCGCGCTCAGGTTTTGGACGAATTTATCTACCGCGGGTGTTTGCGAGTCTGCGGTCAGGTTTCCTTTCCAGGGGTGTCTTCCATAATTGATGTAGAATGGAGAGTGTCCGGTGGCGCTGTGTTGCTTGTCGTTGTACTGGAATTCTGCAGCCGCTAGCCAGTCGGCCCAGTCGTTCTGTCGGTAGTTCACATAGTGTCGTAGGAATGCTTCCACTTCTTGGTTGATGCGTTCTGTCTGTCCGTCCGTCTGGGGGTGGTACGCTGTGGATAGTCTTCTCTCGATTCCGAGGGCCTTGCATAGATTTTCCATGAATTTTGCTGCAAACTGTGGTCCTCTGTCGCTGATGATCACTTTCGGGACTCCGTGTAGTTTCCAGATGTGGTCCCTGTATGTTTCTGCTAAGCCCTTTGAGCTTAGGGTTGTTGTGGTTGCGATAAGTCGGATCATCTTGGAGAACCTGTCAACTACTACCAGGATTGTGTCCGCTCCTTTGGACATCGGTAGTGGTCCAATCATATCGACCGTGATTTCGGTCCATGGTCCTTCGGCTGGGGGTATGGGGTGTAGCGGGGTTGTTTTCTTGTGGCGTAGTACCTTGTTCCTTTGGCAGCTGTCGCATCCTTCTACGAATCTCTGTACGTCTCCCTTCATTGTGTTCCAGTAGTACGACCTCTTGAGAAGGTCAAGCATTCTCTTTTGCCCTGGATGTCCGACGTCTGGTGGGTTGTGGTGTTCTGTGAGGATTTTTTCTCGAAGCTTTGCATTTGTGGGTATGCATATGCGATCGTCCCGGTAGGTTATTCCGTCCGTGGTAACCGTGCGCTTTGGTTCTTCTTTTAGCCATTTGTATACCTGTCCGTCAAGTCGTCCGTTCCTTATCTCCATGCTCCATTCCTCCTTTGGGGTAATCCGGTAGTTCTCTGTTCGGAATATTCGTATGGGCGGTGTCAGATGCTCGTTTCTTGTTCTTCTGACAAATAATGACTCCTTTAGTATGGTAACCTTTGGTTCGGGTTCTTCGTCTCCTTGTGTCCTCCTGGATAGAATGTCCGCCTTGGTGTTTGTCTTACCCGGTATGTGTCGGAGCGTGAAGTCGTAGTCTTGCAATCTGAGGTACCATCGGGCTTGTCGACCGTTGAGCTTTTGCGGTTCCTTGTAGTACTTCAGGTTTTCGTGGTCCGTCCAGATTTCGAATGGTTCCTTTGCCTCCAATAGGTACTGTCTCCATCGCTTGAGGCCCTCCATGATGGCGAGTAATTCCTTGTCGTAGATTTCGTAGTTTCTTTCTGCCGGGTTCATGGTTCTAGACATGAACGCTATTGGGTGCCACTTGTCGTGTTGAAGTTGGGAGAGTACTCCTCCTATTGCGTACCCCGATGCGTCTACTTCCATCCTAAACTGCCCTTCATCCTGTGGTAGCGCCAGTACTGGTTCTTCCGTTATTCTTTTCTTGAGTTCTTCGAACGCCTGTTGTTGCTCTTTCTCCCATATCCATCCTGCGTTGCCCTTGACCTTGTGTAACGGTGCTGCAATTGCGCTGAATCCTTTGATGAATCTACGGTAAAAGTTTGCGAATCCTAGGAACGATTCTACTCCTTTGACATTTGTTGGGGTTGGCCAGTTTCGTACTGCTTCTATTTTCTCCCCCTCCATCTTCACTTTGCCATCTCCCACGATGGCGCCCAGGATTGGTATTTCCTTTGCGTCGAACATGCATTTTGTCCTTTTGAAGTACAGGTTATGTTTTTCGGCTATTTCCAGGAACCTGCAAGTGCGTTCTGCCAGTTCTTCCTTCGTCTTGCCAGGTATCACGAAGTCGTCCATGTAGTTGATTAGAATACCCTCCTGTAGCAGCTGTCTGAACACGCAGTTCATCATCCGTTGAAATGTTCCTGGAGAGTTGCACATTCCGAAGAACATGACCGTTGGTTCGAATAGTCCCTCGTTCGTGACGAATGCCGCTTTCCACTCGTGTCCTTCCTTTATCCTGACGTTGTTATATCCCCATATGATGTCCAGCTTGTTGAAGTATTTTGCGTCCTTCAGTTTGTCGATTACCTCTTCTATCAGGGGTAGTGGTGTCTTGTCCTTGACCGTGTGTTGGTTTAGTTTCCTATAGTCTTGACATAACCTCTTGCTGCCGTCCTTCTTGGGTATGAAGAAGCATGGCGCTGCGTACGGGGATTTGGATGGTCTGATGCGTCCTGAGGCGAGGTTTTCCTTCACAAAATCTCGGAGTTCTTCCTTTTCCTTGACCGTCATGGGGTACACTTTGGCGTTCATATCTTTGGGTGCTGTTTCCGTCAGGTTGATTTCATGATCCCATTCGCTTGGTATCGGTAGTTTGTCGAAGTTCTTTTTGTTGAACAGGTGGGTGAACCGTCGTAGGTAGTGTGGTAGGTCTTCTGCTTTTGTGGGATCGGTGGTCTTCTCGATGTCTTCTTCGGCTTCTTCTGTCTTTGTCGTTCGATTGTGGGTTTCCCATTTTCCGTGTTGTATCCTGCAGTTTTTCGGGCATCTGGTGAACTTGATCCGTCTGGCCTTCCAATCTATTTCCGGATTGTGTGCCATGATCCAATCATGACCTAAGAATAGTTCCGCTGATTGTATGTCCGATATTTGCGCCTCCATATGTTCCGTGTGGTTTCCAATTGCCATCTCGAATATGGCCTTCTCCGTGACCAGGTTTTGGGTTGTTCCATCTGCGTTGTACACCATTCTCGGGTTTTCTAGTGGTGTTGTGGGTAGTTGCAGTTCCTTTGCCGTTCGTCTGCCGATGCATGTGTCTGTGCATCCCGAGTCGATGATTGCTTCGACCTTCTTTGTTCCTGTCTTGGTCGTTATCGTTGGTTTAATCAGAAGTTCTCGTGCTCCTTTTCTTCTTTGTGGGATAACGTATGATTTAGAAGAAAAGTTAGATACATGGGATCTCGATTTCGCACTCAATCGGTCCCTTCGACAAAACCCTGTTCGCTGTTTTCTTCGTCATTCTCTATTCCCCTGTTCTGGGATTTCTTTGGTGCTCTGCAGTTCCTGGCGATGTGTCCTTCTTTTCCGCAGTTGAAACATCCTCCTCTCTTCCTCTTCGGCTTCTTGCACTCCTTTGCAATGTGTCCGTTGATGCCGCAGTTGTAGCATTTGGGTCCTCTGGATTCCTGTCGTCCTATTTCCATGGGTTGACCCATTCCTCCGTATGTGATGCCGGATGTGGTGTGTCTGTCTCTAGACTCTGTTGATTCGTATCCTTTCCCGACCGATAATATTGCCTTGACCCATTCGTCGTAGGTATGGGGCATTCCTTCAGCCGGATATCCTAATATGGTCTTGATTATGTCCGGGCGTACGTTCCTTTTGAGAAGGAAAAGTGCGTGTGCGTCGTCTGTGCGGGCTTTGATCTTGAGTACCCTGAACTCTACAAGGTAGTCGGCGGTGTTCTTGTTCCTCTGTTTGAATGTCTCGATTTTCCATTCTGCTTCTGGTTGTTCCATGTGGTCCCCGAATGTGGATACCATCTCTTTCACGAATTCGTCCCAATTGACTGTATCATCCTCGCCTCCCAACTGTGCTAGTTTCATCGAGGCAAATTGTCCTGCTGTCCCCCCTCTGAGGCGTGCTAGTACTGCTGTGGCCTTGTCGTCGGCCCCTTCAATTCTGTTGAATTTCAAAAATAGCAGGGTGGCTCTCCACCAATCTTCGAATTTATTTCTGGTTCCATCAAAGAACCCTGGCTCCGGTACTAGCGATTTTCCGTGGCCTACTGCGGGTGCTGCTGGTGCTATTTCTTGGTCGGACATTTCTTCGTTGTCGGTGTCTTCGCTTTCTGCGTCGTTGCTTTCTGTGTCTGGTGGTTCGTCGGCGTTATCGTTGTCCTGTAATTCTTCGTCTGAGAATTCTTCCTCGGTGGTTTCTTCTTCCGATGAGGTCTCTTCTTCGGAGGTGGTCTCCTCTGCTAGTGCTGGTGTCGGTTCTCTGGTCCTGTCTCTAGAAGCAGGTCCACTAAGGCTCATACACAATGGCCTTCTTCTGCAAGGTGAGTTGTAGACGCTTTACCAAATGTTACGACCTTCCTAAGTAATCAACTCAGGTTGCAACAAGTGATGAAGACTTGAGGGCGATGAGAGAGAAGAGAAGGGGAATCAACGAATTGGTAAAGCGTAAGGAATACAGCAGAGTATCTAGATGTATATATACTACTGGGTATTCCTATCGGAGAGTCTATAGTGGCGGCTGAGTAAGTGTGACGTCGTAGCTGAGTAAACAGTGGAGTAATCGCAGACTGAGAAGTAGCAGAGAGATAGGTCCTTGACAAGCGGGGCGATGATAGGAATGGATGGATATTAATGTACACGGTAGCCCCAAGGGAATATAACATGTTCCTTGAATGTTAGCGCTCGGTCAAAATAGAAGCCGAGGTATCTGATGAAGCGCTTGGGAGTGAGTGTCAAGGTAGTGCCGTCCGCGTGTCAAAGCATTATGTTGGGGTTCAGTTCAGCCCAGGGGCGATTGGAGAAGTGAAAGACCTCACTCTTGTCGTGTTCAAGTGCGAGGCCCATGGAAGTAATGAAGGTGGAGCAAGAGGCATAAACCTGTGAGATGAGAGAAGCGTTAGTAGCGAAGCTCTCGGATTGAACAATGATGAGTCCGTCGTCAACAAAGGAAAGTATTTTACATCGAGGGTCTGAAGCAAAACAGTACATAAATGGGGAAAAGAAGAGTGAAGTGAGAATAGGGGAAAGAGCCAAGCCTTGTCCTACACCTACGGATGCTGGAAATTTCTGAGACTGAAATTGGTTCCAAGAATAAGAGGTAAAGCGATCAGACAGATAGTTTGTGAAAAAAGAAACTAAGCAGGAAGGGAAACTGTGTCTGTTTAGAATGTGGGTGAGAAGCGAGTGATTAATCGAGGGGAAAAATTGGGCGACGTCAAATGTGAGGATGCTCGTTTTGAGTTTTCTTTTCCATCCCTTACGGACAGTGTGTGTGAGGTAGACGCCGGCATCTTCCGTCAAACGCTGAATGATACCCCTGAATTGTAGTGGGTGGACAAGGTCAAGGCGGGCCGCATCAAATTGCATGCGCATTGAGATGACCTTCTCGATGAGTTTCCCAAGTGTGTTGAGTAATACGATGGGGCGGAACATTTTTGGCGTTGTATAGTGAGGCTTGCTGGGTTTGGGGATGATGACCAAGGTCGAGTCCTTGAAATACGATGGCCACGTGGACGTTGTGACGCATGCATTAGCAAAAGTGCGCATATGTTCTAGTGCTGATGGTGACGTGAATATATCTTTAAGATGGCGCCAGGACAGGTGATCTGGTCCCGGCGATGACGTATTGGAACAGGGTTGCAGGGCGTCCTCGAGTTCCTTGATGGAGATTGGCTCCCACGTGCGGGTGGGTTGGAGGGGGAGGTAAAGCGCCATGTCTAGGTCAACAGGACGATTAGCTGCAGAATTATATGTGCCGTCGAGACCAGCCCAAAGCTGATCCAGATTGTCACACAGTTTGTTCTGATACAGGATAGACTGTACCAGTGGTAGGTTGCGATCCTTGGCCCATCCCATCAGGTCCCAGGGTCATGCTTTGTCGACAGAGATCTCCTGGATCTTGTCATCGAAAAACTTCCTCTTTGCACTCCGACACGCTCTCCTAAATCCCATCCACCTTGCCTTGCACCTTCTCTCCTTGTACAACTCCAGCGCTGTTTTGCAGTCATCATTCCACCACAGTTTCGATCGCGAAGTGATTCTGATGTCCTTTGTGTGTTTGTTCCACTGTTTCTCCACGTGGGATTTGAGTACTCGCTCTTCCTTCGTGTAGATGCAATCAACTCTTGGTTTTCTGGTAGCCATGATGAACAAACAGTGAAGTGAAGATGATGGTGAATGTGATAGAGACATGTGTGCACTAATGCAGCTGGTTGTTCTAATTTTGGGTTGGCCAGCTCCAGTGCCACTCGTCACTAAAGATACAGTAGCTGCCTGGATCACCAACTAGTCATCCTCCACTCAAATTGCAAACGCTATGCAACAACATAAGCGCAGATGCACTGTTAAGTACAAGAACAGACTAAGTCAGACCATTGGCCGATCAGGTCGGTCGAGTGTCGGTGGAGTCGGACCTTGGCTTCAGCTTATGTGCTGCACCGTCCCTGCTGTCGTGGTCTGGATTTCAGACAGACAAAGAAGAAGGAGTGCGCTGGAGTGACTTAAGATGGGACAGAGTTACGAGGGGAGACTAAGTTGATATTCAGACTGAGGTACAAGGTAGGGGACAGAGGGCTTATATACTCAAAGGAATTGGAGAAACAGAGAAACAAAAGATAAGAAGGACGAATGGAAGAAACAGACAGAGTGGATACCAGGGCACGCGACAAGGAGCAAGGTCTAGGGGTCAGGAACACGTATGCAATAGGAGGACAAGTATCCAACGGAAAATAGGAAAATGAAGGAATATGAAATAGGACGGAGAAACTATGGGCTGTTATGGTTCAGCAGGCTCCTAGACCTAAGTTAGGAGGCGCCTAGCTAATTAAGGACCGAGATCCTTAACCAGCCTGCTAATAGGTGAATTGGCGAAGTGACAATACCAAAGTATAATCAGCAACTGATAGCGTTGAAGCGTCGCAGCTATGGGTCCGTTAACTTCAGAGGATTAGAAGTTAAGGTCGACCAATCTTGGATTAGACGGGTAACAGTTAAGTTACAACAGAAGAGAATCAAAAACTTGAAGTTTTTGATCCTGTAATCTACGCCTATTTATGCAAGTCCAAGGTCGTTGTGTACTACTGTATTTACAAGTCATAAATGTCTGTCCGAGTCATCGATCGAAAGAGAGAAACTACTAGTACACTACAGAGCGTCCAATGAGTCAGTCTGTATCTAGATCGTAGTCCATGATCTACTATAACATTCTATCTACTCCGAGTCATCATTATCTGAGATAGTAGAACGTTCGGACGAGGTGGGGAAGCCCGTGGAGGACTCCTGAGGTGTAGGCGCTGCGGACGAGGATGAGGAGGCCGCGGAGGACGAGGGTGAGGACAAGAGATTGTAGGGAACGATCTCCAAGGACATCTCTTGATAATAGGAGGTAATAGCACGGAGTGGGACACCTTCTGAAGAGTCAGAAGAAGCATCGGACACATCGTTGAACAGCCAAGGCTGCGACGGGTAGTGATGCCCATATTCTCCTGACTCGATGAGCGCAGCAAGAACTCTAGGAAGTTCTTGCTCGTCATAGAACATGTAGGGATGTCGCCAGGTTGTACAATTATCCGTGACCGGATAGGGGCGCCATCCATTCTCAATGGCTGCCATCCAGCACATTGGATACGTGCTAAGGACTTCACCGTCTCCGACAATGTGGCGGTAGGGAGCTGCGTGCATAGCTCATTGCAGAACTGCGTTAAGCTCCTCGCAATTGTAGACAGGAGGGAGAGGTGTGAGTCTGTAATCGGAGGTGTGTCCAGCAATAACTCTGAGAAGGTTCTGGCCCTCAGGAACTAGGACGTGAGTCCCTGGGTCCATAACATGGGCAGAGTGAGACATAACAGAAACGGGACATGTTGGCTGACAGTCAGAGATTTGCCCCATGATGCATTGGTTGCCAAGCGACTGTGGGTTAGCAGCCAGTTGCCCCAAGGCAACTGGTACCACGAAGGAACCAATGTTGGTTGAATGTCAGAGAATGAGAATGGAAGTCAGTGGGTATGGGCGTTGGGGCAGCATTGGGTCAGGGCAGCATTGGTTAGATTGGGTTGTGACACATCTATATATCTTTGTTGCTGAATACTAGCGTTTTAGTTATTGTATTATCTGCATAAGTTGTTTGGGATATAACCTTGTTAATGGGCCTCTCCATTGGAATTTTGTCTGTGACATCAAGCATTGGGAAGTTAATGTCATTAGGAATAACACTCTGCGCCTCTGTACATGTGGTGCTTGGCTTATTGGATTGCATTTTTTGCAGAGGTACCTCATGTCATTTTGTTGAGGAACCTGCTGGTGTTTTTTGAAATGTAACCATATTGGCAGCATCATTGGCATCCTCGACCATCATCATATCTTTCTTTGTGCGTGTCATAACCTGATCTGACCGATGCTGCCCCGACCTGACACTGCCCCAACGCCCATACCCACTGACTTCCATTCTCATTCTCTGACATTCAACCAACATTGGTTCCTTCGTGGTACCAGTTGCCTTGGGGCAACTGGCTGCTAACCCACAGTCGCTTGGCAACCAATGCATCATGGGGCAAATCTCTGACTGTCAGCCAACATGTCCCGTTTCTGTTATGTCTCACTCTGCCCATAGTTTCTCCGTCCTATTTCATATTCCTTCATTTTCCTATTTTCCGTTGGATACTTGTCCTCCTATTGCATACGTGTTCCTGACCCCTAGACCTTGCTCCTTGTCGCATGCCCTGGTATCCACTCTGTCTGTTTCTCCCATTCGTCCTTCTTATCTTTTGTTTCTCTGTTTCTCCAATTCCTTCGAGTATATAAGCCCTCTGTCCCCTACCTTGTACCTCAGTCTGAATATCAACTTAGTCTCCCCTCATAACTCTGTCCCGTCTTAAGTCGCTCTGGCGCACTCTTTCTTCTTTGTCTGTCTGAAATCCAGACCACGACAGCAGGGACGGTGCAGCACATAAGCTGAAGCCAAGGTCCGACTCCACCAACACTTGACCGACCCGATTGGCCGACGGTCTGACTTAGTCTGTTCTCGTACTTAACAGTATATTCAGACTCACTCTCTCTGCTGTTGTCTTTTTCTGCCACTATGGCTAACACCCGTATTGTACCCCTTACCAGACCGCATGTCCTTGGCACGCCTCGACACTCTGCACGACTATCCGCTGCACCTTCTACACCACCTCCCCGGCATCGACACTCCATTAGCCCCAACATCCCTGGCTGTCACCGCAACAACACTCCATATCATGATGCCCCCGATGAGCAGGAACCTTTTGACGATGAACAAGGAGCTGGTGGTGAGGAGCCCAATCCTCCCGGTGAACCAGACGACCCTGGTGATCCTGGAAACGGTGGAGATTCTTCCAGCAGTAGTTCTGGCGATGAAGATGGCCCTCCACCCAACGACCCTTCAGCCCCTCACAATGGCCGAGACATCCTGGCCACAGCGCTAAGCCAACTGGCCGACACTCTTGATCAGAAACCTTGCTCCCCCTCAGTTGCTCCCGAAAAGAAGCATGCCTCTACTAAAGCCAAAGTCCCCAACACCTTCAGTGGCACCGACCCCAACAAACTTCCCCAATTCCTCCTCCAATGCCGACTCTATTTCCGAGCAAATCCTCAGGAGTATAGCACCGACTCCGATAAGGTCAATTTTGCCCTTACATATCTCACTGACGTTGCTCTTGGCTGGTTTGAGACAGCCATTGACTTGGAGGAAAACAATGGAGTTTATCAGTTGTGGTCGACCAACTGGCCCGAGTTCGTGCAGGAACTCCAAAATCTGTTTGGCGCTGCTGATCCTACTGGTAAAGCGGCCGAGAACATTGATGGCCTCAGAATGAAGTCTTTGGACACAATTGCTACATATAATGTCCAGTTTCTCCGATATGCTGCTCAGCTCCACTGGGGCCCTGAGGCCCTCACTTACCGCTATTACAAGGGTCTTCCCAACCGACTCCAAGACAACATTTCCTGCATGCACAACGGCAAGCCAAAAAACTTGCCCGACATGCAAAAAGCTGCCATCAAGTTCAACAAACATTACTGGAAACGTCAATGTGAGCAACAGCGGTCCCGACAGGCGACCAAATTGGCTGTCGCTAATCACCAACAACGTGGAAATGGCAACGCCACGACCACTAGCAACCCTCCTGTGAAAACATTGACACCACCTTCCTACAACAGTACCCAGAAGACCAAGGGTAACAGCAACAACTCTAAGAATGGCAAGCCAAACACTCCCTCAAAGCCTCCCTCTTCCTCTGACTCAAAGCCTTTGCTGCCAAAACCCGACTTGTCCAACAAGCTTGGGAAGGATGGCAAACTCACCACTGCCAAACGTCAATGATGGATTGACAGCAACCTTTGTTTGTTCTGTGGGAACGCAGGATACAAGGTGAGCAAGTGTCGGAAGAAACAGGCAGCTGCTGCTAAGGTTGGTGGCCGTAGGGCCGACACGACCGACTCAAATCCTGACAAGGGCTCGGGAAAATAGCATGCAGTCTCCAGGACTCTGCACAGACTGGGGATCACATTGAACTTGTCTGTGCGACAGAGAGTTGTCATCTCAATGCATCCACTCTTTCCAACCCAAACTCTTTTCATGTTTCTTTAACGTCTTCCCTTGTTTTAAATTCCAATTACCTTGCTCCGCTGCCTTTTCATGCCCTTGTTGACTCCGGCTCTACACACTGTTTTATTGATTCAACTTTTGTCCATACTCATTCTCTTCTGACTTCTCTGATTCCTTCTCCGATTGAGCTCCATCTTTTTGATGGTACTTCTAATGCGTATATTACTGAATCCATAGCTCTCCCAATTGTTTTTGATACTGGCGAATCAATGGTTCTGGACTTCTATGTCACCCGACTCGATTCCTCTTGCTCTATGGTTTTAGGCTACAACTGGCTCACCTGCTACAATCTGTTGATTGACTGGGTTTTGGGCCATATCACATTCCAACCACTCTTGCTCGAGTCTCCTGTCTCTCCTGTTCTGGCCGCCACCCCCAATTCTGCATCGACTCCCCCGACACCTCTGACAGTCGATCCTGACCGCTCCTACTTCACCAACAATTCCCCTGCTCTGGTATCAAAGCTGCACATATCCTTGATCAACGCCCCTGTGTTCATTCGTGCTTCCTGTCTTGCTGGATCAGTAAATTTCCGCCTCTCTGCTAGCTCTCTCTCCACTTCAGCTGGTTCTGCGAAAGCGACCGACAAGACAATCAACTTGTCGACTGTCCCTGAAGAATATCATGAGTACGCTGATGTTTTCAGGAAAACACGTGCTGACAGTCTTGCTCCCCATCGACCCTACGACCTCAAAATCAACCTCGACGAGGGGACCAAACCTCCTGTCAGTCCTATCTACTCGCTGTTGCAGGTAGAACTCCAAGCTCTCAGGGAGTTCATCGATGAGCATCTGTCTATCAGTTTCATTTGACCCTCCAACTCCCCTCATGGTGCTCCTGTCCTCTTCGTCAAGAAGAAGGATGGCTCTCTTCAACTCTGCATCGACTTCCGTGGTCTCAATCGTATCACAAAGAAAGACCGCTATCCCCTTCCCCTGATCTCCGACCTTCTTGACTCTCCCCAAAAAGCCCAACTGTATACCAAGATCGACCTCCGACACGCCTATCATCTTGTCCAAATCGCTGAAGGAGATGAATGGAAGACCGCTTTCCGCACTCGCTATGGCTCTTTCAAATGGATGGTCATGCCCTTTGGTCTTACCAACGCCCCTGCGTCCTTCCAGCGTTTCATGAACGACATCTTCAAGGATCTCTTAGATGTCTGTATCATGGTATACCTCAATGACATACTCATTTACTCCGACAACCTCAACTCCCACCAAAAGCAAGTTCAAGAAGTCCTCCGTTGTCTGCGTAAACATGGGCTTTATGCCCGTGCCAATAAGTGTGAGTTTCACTCTGATTTGGTTGAGTATCTGGGCTATGTCCTCTCCCCAGAAGGTCTCCACATGGCCAATGACAAAATCCAGATTATTCAGGATTGGCCCAAGCCAAAGAAGGTGAAGGATATCCAGTCCTTCTTAGGGTTTGCAAACTTTTACCGATGATTCATCTATGACTACTCCAACATCGTCGTCCCACTCACCCGACTCACCCAAAAATCAGCAAAGTGGAACTTCACCAACAAATGTCATGAATTGTTCAACAACCTGAAGAAGGCCTTCACCACAGCACCTTGCCTCACCCATTGGGTCCCCGACGCTCAAATCATCGTTGAAACCAATGCCTCCAACTATGCACTTGCCGGTATCCTCTCCATTGTTGCTGAAGACAGCCAAGTTCACCCCATTGCTTTCCACTCCCGTACCTTTAACTCTGCCAAATCAAACTACAACACGCATGACAAGGAGCTCCTCACCATCTTTGAAGCTTTCCGCATCTGGCAACATTACCTTGAAGGGGCTCCCCTCACTATTGACGTCATAACCAACCACAAGAACTTGGAGTATTTCACCACCACCAAGATTCTTACACGCCGACAAGCGCGATGGTTGGAGTTTTTGTCTCAGTTCAATCTGGTCATTCATTTCCGACCCGGCCAACTTGGTACCAAGCCCAACGCTCTCACTAGACGATGGGACGTCTATCCTAAAGGGGGGAATAATGGCTATGCTTCAGTTAACCCTCACAACTTCCGACCAGTCTTCACTAACAAGCAACTTGCAGCCTCCATCCAAGCAACATACCTTCATGCCCCCACCCTCCGCACAGCCACCATCATTGACCTTGAAAAGCTGCATTCCAACATTCTCGCTGGTCTGTCGTCCAACCCGACAGCAGCAACTCACCTCACTAAGCCCAAAGGCTGATGGTCGACCAACACCGCTGGCTTCCTCTGACTAGACGACCACATTTACGTCCCCAACACCAACAATCTCTGACTTTGCGTCCTCCAGTACAAACACAATCACATCCTTGCCAGCCATTTTGGTCAGAACAAGACGTTAGAACTGGTCTGATGAGAATATACCTGGCCCAACCTTCAGACCATGGTGAAGGACTTCTGTAAGTCGTGTGTTATCTGTATGCGATCTAAGTCACAGCGCCACAGACCATACGGTACCCTCAAGCAGCTCCCCATCCCTGAACGACCCTGGAACTCTATCTCTCTCGACTTCATCAAAAAGCTTCCGAAATCATCTTCCTTCGACACTATCCTGGTCATCGTTGACCGACTCTCGAAACAAGCAATCTTCATTCCTACCTTCAACACCATCACCTCAGCCAACCTTGCCCAACTCTTTGTCATTCATGTGTTCTCCAAGCATGGTGTTCCATCCCATGTCACCTCCGACCACGGTTCCAAATTCGTCTCTCATTTTTTCCATTCCCTTGGAGAGACACTCAACATGCGGCTGCACTTCACCTCTGGTTATCACCCCAAAGGCAACAGACAGATGGAATGTACAAACCAAACACTGGAACAATACCTTTGGGTCTACTGCAACTACCAGCAGGACAACTGGTCTGAGCTGTTACCACTAGCTGAGTTTGCCTACAACAACGCTCCTAGTGCTACTACTGGTGTCTCCCCATTCTTTGCTAATAAGGGTTACCATCCTAGTCTTATGGTCTACCCCAAACGAGACGTCGCCTCCAAAAGCGCCCAACAATTCACTATCGACCTTGACAAGCTCCACGCGGTGCTCAAGTCGGAGATCACCTCAGCCCAAGTTCACTACAAGCGATCGGCCGACAGTCAAAGATTGCCAGCCCCCGACTTCCAGATTGGACAGAAGGTCTTCGTGAAGGCTCAGTTCTTCCAAACTACCCGACTGTCCAAGAAGCTATCAGAGAAGTACCTTGGTCCTTATGAGATTATTGCTTAACCAGGTTCCCACTCGTTCACACTCCGACTTCCCAACTCCATGCATGCAGTTCATCCTGTTTTCCATGTCTCCATGCTCGAGCCATCCCTTCCAAACCTGTTCCCCAACCGCTCCGAATCACCCCCACCTCCAGTCAAAATTGATGGCAAACCGGAGTATGAGATTGCCCGAATTGTCAACTCCAAGATCAACCAACGTCGGCGCTGTTCACTTCTCTACAAGGTCATCTGGTTGGGATATGAAGACACTGATGAAGAATCTTCATGGCTCCCTGCAACTGAGCTCACCCATGTGTTGGACTTAGTCGCTTCTTTTCATGCTGCTTATCCTGCTAAGCCTGGTCCTTTATCTGCCTTATGATCTTCTCATTTCTCACTGAGTTCCCAAGAGTTTTTTCATACATTCAACTATATAACAACAAAATTATCAAGAAATTCAAAGAGGAGTTGGCCCTGATGATCACTCAACCATCCGCTCGACCTCCCCTTCAGCGTCCTCCTTTCCCTCCACTTCTGCTTCAACTTCCTCCTCTATTCTCTCCACCTCCTCTGGCACCCCAGCGCCCCCGTTGGCCCTGACGTCGCCCAACCCAACCCCTGCCTCAACCGCATCGTCATCGCCTGCGTCTTCTTCGTCCTCGTCCTTGTCATCTTCATTGTCGTCCTCGTCATCCCTGTCCTCCGTGTCAACTGATCCGATCGACTCACCTGACTCGAATTCCTCGATTGAGGCCAGCAGTTGCCAGATGGCGTTTATGTCCTGCTGGACCTCTTGCAGGTGGTAATCCTGCATCCTCATTCAACCCAGGCAGCGACGGATTGTGTTTCCATTCTCCTGGCTGATCTCGACGAAGTGACCCATCTGGTCACTGATCTCATGAAGGAGATCATTCATCTCCCTCGCCTCCCTCAGGAGCTCTGTGCTCCTATTGCTCGTGGGAACGGCCCGACCCGATGTCAGCCAATCCTCCCTCACTGCCTGCTCTGTCCTTGCCGCCTGCTCCTCTGTGGCTGCAAGGAAGCAACCCTTGCCATCTTGGTGGCATTGGTTGCAGGATTGAACCCTGTCATTCTTGTCAGCACCGACACATGAAACGACCAACCGACACTCACCTGGCCTTGGGCCTGCGGTACCATATGCATGCCCGGCCCGTCTCCAGGCAACAACGACACTCCCTACCTGGGCCCCCCTTGTAGTCCCTCTGGGAGACAGGGGGCCCAGTGACCTCTCCTTCAACATCAACGTCAGGCTCGCTGATGATCTGCACCTCATTGTCGGTCGACGGCGCCCAATGAATTTGCTTGAGCAGCCTCGAACCCGATGTCGACCAAGTCGAGGGCCCTGCCCACATCTCCTCTTGCCTCCAACACTCGTGTCCCCACTCCTTGGCAGCAATCTGCTCTGCCCGTTTCTTTGCCGCCGCCGCCACCAACTTCTGCTCCCTCGCCTTTTTCCTCTCCTCCTCCTGCCTTCGTTGTTCCTCCTCCCGTTGCCTTTCCTCCTCTTCTCGCCGTCGTTCCTCCTCTTCCTCCCTCTCTGCCTGTGCTAAGGCCTCGGCCTCCTCCTCCTCAGCCCTCTGCCATTCCAATGCCTCCCGTTCTTCTCTCTCCCTACGCTGGTGAGCCAGCCGGTTTTTCCAGTTGGTGACCGACTCCCCCATTCGGCGATCAGTATCCTTGGCCATGGGTTCTGGTGATTGCAGATAGGTGCTGGGGGTTGATGGTAAGGGTTGATGAAGAAGTCAGAAGCAAAAATTTTTCACATCATTATTTTTCGAGTGGAGTTTGAATTTGCTGATCTTCCCATGGTCTTGTAGGACTTCAACCTTAAGGGGGGAATACTGTCACGACCCGATCTGACCAACGCTGCCCTGACCCAACACTGCCCCAACCCAACACTGCCCCGACGTGTTATGGTTCAGCGGGCTCCTAGACCTAAGTTAGGAGGTGCCTAGCTAATTAAGGACCGAGATCCTTAACCAGCCTGCTAATAGGTGAATTGGCAAAGTGATGATACCAAAGTATAATCAGCAACCGATAGTGTTGAGGCATCGCAGCTATGGGTCCATTAACTTCAGAGGATTAGAAGTTAAGGTTGACCAATCTTGGATTAGACGAGTAACGGTCAAGTTACAACAGAAGAGAATCAAAAACTTGGAGTTTTTGATCCTGTAGTCTACGCCTATTTATGCAAGTCCTAGGTTGTTGTGTACTACTGTATCTACAAGTCATAAATGTCTGTCCGAGTCATCAATCGAAAGAGAGAAACTACTAGTACACTACAGAGCATCCAATGAGTCAGTCTGTATCTAGATCATAGTCCATGATCTACTATAACGTTCTATCTACTCTGAGTCATCATTCTCTGAGACAGTAAAACGTTCGGACAAGGTGGGGAAGCCCGTGGAGGACTCCTGAGGCGTAGGCGCTGCGGACGAGGATGAGGAGGCCGCGGAGGACGAGGGTGAGGATGAGATATCGTAGAGAACAATCTCCGAGGACATCTCTTGATAATAAGAGGCAATAGCACGGAGTGGCACACCTTCTGAGGAGTCAGAAGAAGCATCGGACACATCATTGAACAGCCAAGGCTGCAATGGGTAGTGATGGCCGTATTCTCCTGACTCGATGAGTGCAGCAAGAACTTCAGGAAGTTCCTGCTCGTCATAGAACATGTAAGGATGTCGCCAGGTGGTACAATTATCCGTGACCGGATAGGGGCGCCATCCATTCTCAATGGCTGCCATCCAGCACATTGGATACGTGCTAAGGACTTCGCCGTCTCCGATTATGTGGCAGTAAGGAGCCGCATGCATAGCTCGTTGTAGCACTGCATTAAGCTCGTTACAATCGTAGACAGGGGGGAGAGGCGTGAGCCTGTAATCGGAGGTGTGTCCAGCAATAACTCTGAGAAGGTTCTGGCCCTCAGGAACTAGGACGTGAGTCCCTGGGTCCATAACACGATGCCCATACCCACTGACTTTGTTACGATTGTCTCCTCTATCCTGTAACAATATGTCACTTCTCTTTGTCGTCTTGGACTTGCCCTAGTCTTTTCTCTTCTTGTTTATTCTTGTCACCATCATTCCTAAGAGCTGTGCCTCTC